>JACEFZ010022602.1:97500-150533 GCA_014155875.1 Cepaea nemoralis
TGCTGTTGATCTCGTATTGATTGAATATGTCTACAAGCCCCTCCCAGATTCTAGACCCCTACTACCTACCCCCTCCTTTGGGACAATGAACACTGAGGCATCGTCCGAGACCACACTCAATAATTGTAAAAAGAATAAGTCAACATAAACAAAGTTTATTCTACCCTAGAGAAAATAGGTATGAATTGAACACCCTGATAGAATATTTCTATTTACAATAGTAGAGGATAGAGTAGAGACAGAATCAGAGATGCTGCTAGATTCATCATCAGGCTGAGAGGCAGATTTGGTGTAGATGTTCCGTCCAGTCGGTCCGCCACTCACCCGGCTCCCTTCCAGTAGGATGACTGGGACCTTGGAGACCACTCCGTCCCAAGAGCTCGGATCGGCTGTCAGAGGAATTACCCACTTGGACCGCACTCGACTGGATGAACTTCAAATCCACAACGTCACAATGAGTCACTGTTAATGGCACTAAACATTTCTCAGTGACGGCCTGGTTGGGAGACCCTCTACCTTGAGGTGACCCCCGTTAATCTCTTGACTTCAATTAATGTAGCAAATGACCAACCTAATGGTCCTGGAATAGAAGCGCTTACCCCTGGTTGGGTAATGGAACATTACTGCTTCGAGTTCAGAAGAGTCACACGAAAAGTACATATATTCGGGCAGATGATATCAAAACACTGCACAGTCACTAGTAATCAGACTCCCTCGGAGTCAAGGCACACAAGATATTCAACCTCGGTAAACCTTGGTGACCTAACATAATGTCATTGTTCCTGGACTCAGTTGTCAAACAATTTGATAACACAATTAATTTTCAATTCACCACAACTATGTTCATCAGGACAAGTATGAGTTGACCTATATACCTGCAATGGTTCATGTAATCATAATACGCAAGCTGGTGTGGGTCTAATCATGACCGGACACTATTGCCGACGTAGGTACAGCACCAAGATAAGTGCCAATCTCTGCCTGGAGTCTCCGACGATTAGGCGAATAAACAATGGACTTGGAATTGATGAGCTCCCAGAGCTGTGACTACCCCAACTTGGTACGTCTCTCTGGAGCGAGCATATCATCATCTTTCCGTAGTGCTTCAATTGTCTATTATACACCAGGCCTGATTGCACAGGTAGATGAACATATCATTGCTGAAACAGTGCATCATCAAACGTTCATAAATAGAGACAAACCATCGGTTTCCACACGTGCTGCTTCAGGGTTCACGAATCAACTTGGTGAGTATTAGTCAATCATGATGATTCACCCTCTCGCATGATGTGGCATAGTCAGGCGTGGTAAGTAGGTATATCGACCATTCGCCCTGGTATACGTAGTGGTTTCAGGCAAACAACAGTAGTAGTAGGCTGGTTCCTAAACAGGCAACCCCTGAAAGAAAGAGCGATAGGTGAGAGTATTCGGCTCCAAACATTGGTCCACATGCATCAAATCAATGACTACTCAACCTTCAGTAATGCTAATTAGTTATACAGCTAATTAGAGCATCATCTCTATGTTGATAGTAGTAAAGCATGTGTATCCGTCCAATGTCAGATGGCCCTAAGAACAGCCCGTCAAACAGATCAAGTACCAAGAATGGCGAGTCTGATCTAACGTCTCACATACCCCTATTCGTATACCGGTTGTCGCTAAATTAAATAGCTATACTAGTTCTAGAATTAACAAGAACTAAATATCAAGGCGAGGAGTCCCTGGACCCCACCCTTACATTATACATCCAATAATAAACATAATAACGATCAGTGTACTACCACTTGGGATATAGTAATAATACATGACCACATAATGTATTTACACCATCCATTTCGCTGGTGGGACATCCTGCCCACCCTGTAGCGAAACTCTTCTTGTTATCCTCTTTCCTAGAGTCAAGAAGTCCTCCTGGTAAAACATGTTCCCTACATGTTCAAAGGTTCTCTCCAGTTCTGACCCCCTCCCAAGCGGATTAGCCTTGGGCCTTGGCCGAACTTCACGGCTGGCCTGGTTTGCCAGTCATATACTTTAATAACTTGCACTCAGTCCCCATATCCCATTTGTCCCCGTGCCTCATTCAACCTCCATATGTCCCTCCATACTTCTATCGCATCAGCACTCACGTACTCATGCAAGTATGAAAAGAACACGACAGTAAAGAGAAGAATCAAGAACGCATGTTTTCATCGCGACGGTAACGCAGTGATATATCGCCTCGAACCACTTCGGCGTTCGGTACATCGCTCATAGAAGTATCACACAACATGACCTAATATATACGTCATAACAACATCGTATATATATATATATATATATATATATATATATATATATATATATATATATATATATATATATATATATATATATATATATATATATATATATATATATAGCACCACTGAAGAACTTACCTTCTGAGAATTCCACAGTTCCACGAAATGAACTCACTATTTAGTTAACACAAAATAGCTACCTCACTTCCTATGGCTAAGCAGTAGGAGTTCTATTTCCCTAGCACTTAAGCACTTCACTGTCTGAATTCTCCACCTATAAACTTACCTGTCTATTCCCATAGCTCTACTAACATCAGGCTACTGACATGACATAAGTTAGGTTCATTATATACAACATTATGCTATTCTCTATTATAGTACAGCAAATATAGTATATGCAACTACTCACCGTACACAATTAATAACAGTTGAACACAATACGCCGATATAACGAGCTTCCATTTCTAAGCTGTCAACTAAACTACACAGTTTCACTAAGGCTTGTAAACAATGCAATACACAGCTGTATACCGCCCTAGTTTTCAACCGGCTTATCGATCGGCCCGTCATTAGCGATGCAACATCAGCCGCATATTTAATGAGTTCTGAACGAATCGCGTTTTATGTTCAATTACAACGTTAAATTAATTAACAAAGTAAGTACCTGAATCTATGAACCTTTCCCCAGTCAGCTACAAGTACTGTCTGTAGGCCAGCATGCCGTAAGATGACAGTCAGCTGCAACTTGGTTATGTGTGAGTTAATTGACAGTCTGCCGAACAGAGCAGTGCGTCCTCACACAACGAGATGAAGAATGTGAATGCGCTCTTACTGCCGTATTTCTCCTACGTGCGTCCCAACTGTCTCAATGTGCCTGTCCGCTAAACGCAACTGGAGCAAACACAAAAAGCATCATCGAAAAATCGGAACTTGGTAACAGAACTCAGAACAGCATACTCAAGTGAAGCGAACGATTTTCCAGACGTTTATTTCCGCCACTGGTACAAGGATTAAACTCTGGCAGAAAAGCAGGCTGATCCCTAACCACAGGATCGGCACCTACTCAAATACATCCACCCCTGAGCTCCCAAACCAGCTCGTCGCCCTTGAAGCCTTCCTATCCATTCTTCAGCTCAATTTCTTAGATACTAAGATTTAGTCTAGGTGGATTTTCCATTCCCGGTCCTTTTCACTGTTGTGTCGTCCTCAATAAACTCCTTACCAGACTCCCTGCTGTCTCATCCCGAAATCACGGCATCCAGGTGTCACCTTCACCTCGAGCCTTCAGAAACACATCTTGTTCGTATCACAAAGTCACAGCGTCTCCCCGTTGCTGTCCAATTACGTTCTCCACATTTTCCTTGGATTTTCACTATATGATATTCCACCGCCCATTCCGATGACGTCATTCTGTCTAAACGCCATGTGGCAGTATGCCCCCCTCCCTTTCAAAATGATGTAATCATTTTTTTTTTCATCAAGAGAATTAATCTGACACATAGCAGTGTAGACACAATGACTTTTATCCCGACCGCTATGTCGTAAATCTTAATCTCATCAAACGGGTAGGTAGGGGACTAGTATTATGATATATGTAGTGGTGTCTATACTTGGAAATGGCGATCGCAATAAAATTGACAACCCATAATTAAGTAATTATAACTAACGATCAATGATCAAAATATAACTATACTAACATAGTATTTAATCTAACTACGTTAACTAATCAACTATTATGACAATTCATTAAATTAACTCTATATACACATACTAATATTATACAGTGTTATCACAATACGTGTTCACCGGTTTTCCTTTAAAGTAGTTACCCCCAGTCACAAAACATCCAAGTGAAAACTCGACACAGGAGAAAAGTCACACAAGTCAAAGTTCTCAAAGTTCTCCATGCATCATAGGTTCCTCTCCATGTAAATTTTCTTATCATCCTGTCAAAATCATATATTGACAGAAGTATCGAACTACTTAAACTAGCTATTTGCATTAATAATATGTAATTGTTGATCTGTGTGTGTATTGCCAGTAAATTCGGTGCTATCTAACACATATTTCCAAACACTCTATGAACCAACAAATATAATAAACTAGAATTGAATAAATTGAATAAAATATTTATATTTATAGTTGATTTAGAATATCGGCAAGATTATAATTGATTTGTAGATCCTACAGTTTTGTGAAGAATCATATCTCAAAGATTCAAGATTTCTAATACTCTTCATATTATTAAGTTCTCTAATAATGATATATTTACGAACAATTATCTGTAGAATAGAGAACCAATATATTTTCACACACTTAAGTGAAGAAAGATAGTGAGAATAATTCTGACAAGTATAATCCTACACAGTGACATCTGGGATAACTAAGTAATAAGACCCTAATGTGTCTGTAGTGTACTATGAACCTAACACTTTCATCCAATTTTATTTTTCTTGTTATTCTTTTATTCGTCCTTTCATTCATTTTCTTTCTTTCTTTCTTTGTTTCAAATCTGTAGAATCTCTCTTCTGCACTCATGCCAATATTTGTACATTGTAACTTTGTTGATTGGCACAATGTAATTGTTTTCAGTCTTGTGTATCTTCTTTTAACTTGTGAATGGATAATTGTAATGCCGCACGCTACGTATTTCTTTGATTGTGTGTATCTGTTAGTGACATACTGTTTAACTTCAGCGTGTATGTGTGTAATACACCTAATGACTTCTGTATGTACGTTTGTGACACACTTCTTGACTTCTGTGCGTATGTATGTAATCCATTTCTTGCCTTTTTTGTGTATATTTGTGCTATGCTTCTTCACCTCTGTGTGCATGTTTATGATATGCGTTTTTGTTTGTATGAACCCGTTTACACTATGTTTCCTCGCTTGTTGTGCATGCAACTTTTGTGTGTAACAACCAATGCGTGTAACTTTTGGTTTCTTTTTTGAATGTTTCAAAAATATGTCATTTACCGACAAATAATCTCGTTTGCTTTGTTTTTGAGTATCCGTTATTTCTTCATGTTTGGGTTCGTTGACTTTGTGCAAATCTTGGTATTTGCAATTATTTACCGTTATGCTATCACTCAGTAGCATTGTATCATGCATGTCTACCGTTGATGTACCCTGTTCTATTTGCGTCTTTTCTTTTTCTTCTTCTTGTTCTTCTTCTTGTTCTTCTTCTTCTTCTTCTTCTTCTTCTTCTTCTTCTTCTTCTTCTTCTTCGTCTTCTTGTGTTGTTTCAATGTGGGCATTTGTACTTGTAATTGTTTCGTTAGATTTGTGTTCTATAGTTCCTTTCTGAACGAAATCTCTGGCGATTGGTTCTTTCACTACTGTAGCACATACTTTACTTGTGTGATACATTTGTCTTATACGCTCTTTCCACATTGCTTCCTTTGCAAGATTCTCATTTTGAAGTGCGAGTCGTTTTTGATTGATTTCTGCCTCTACAGTTATCCGCCTTTCTTCCATCTCTCTCCTCATTGCAGATATCTTTTCACGTTGCAACGTTAATTCTTTTTCTCTAGACTCTATTCGTTCGCGATGCAAGGCTACCCTCTTTTCATGTTCCAGAACTAGTTCACTTCGTTTGATAGCCATCTCAAGCGCCAATTTCTTTTGTCGTTCCTTCTTTTCAGTTGCTAGTTTTTGCAATCGTTCCTCCTTCTCACGTGCAGTTTTAGCTCTGAATTCTTGCAGAGCCCAGTTTCGAAGCTCAGCACCAGTTAGGCCATTTTTTTCTCCCAAGATAAAGCAATCTAGAAGTGTAGCCATCTTGACCTACCTGTATAATAATTTATCCAGCTAAAATATGATAGACGAGTATGCAAAAATGTAAATATGTTCAATTCAGATATAACAACTGCTGAACAAAATGTGAACTGCAACTCAACAGCAATGTAAAATTGAACAATAACGAAATTCCGTAACTTCTTGCTATCTATATATCTTAAGTGTTTCTATCTGTAAATAACAGAAATTAATATAATAAATATATTCAGTATACAGAATATATTATACTAGCCAGTCAACAATGACAGAAGACGACTGATGAGTGACGTAACTAGATATTTTCTTTCATAAAAGACAATAGTACTTTTATTGAAATTTGCCGTAAATATCTTCTCTTACTACTACACTTAACCCAAGACAACAATTATGTGTTGACCCCACAATATTCAAGTGTCCTTGCTTAATGTAGAAACGCTCTTCCAACCGCCCACCTGTCCATTTTTTTAACTAATTTACTTAATATTAAATAATAGGCACCTCATTTATCAACAATAACACATTAACCAACAATAACATATACTGGCCTTGTGCACTATTTGGGTTGATTCTTTTGGTGTCCACTATGACGTGTGGAACAAAAAGTTGACGTTATGTCCAGACTTTATCGTTGTCAGTAAATGTTGACGTACGTAGTAAATGTTCGGTCCTGATTGATCTAGTTGAGTTTATCCACTGTAACAATGTCCTCAGGCGATTTCAGAAATTAGTATGCTCCAGTGTAGGTGTGCTGTTGTCTGTAGTATCCACATGTGGCGTTGTCCAAGTGACCTGGTATCATTGCCAATTAGCGACCAACTATGTTGAATATCGTATGTAGTTGTGGGTATGTCGGTCAGTAAGCACGACTGTCTGTTAGAAAGCTTGCTTATAAACTCTCACGAGAGTACAATGAATTTGCACTCCGCCCTTGGATCACGTGATCCGTGACCAACCCATGCGTAATCGTGAATTGGTTAGGGCGTGTACGTTGAACCTTGATGCAATATAACAGCCTTATTATGATGCTAGGCTGGACGATGAGTGTTTGTTGCGGGCCTCTGAAGTAAATCCTCCAACGAATGTCGAGTTCAGTTATGCGTGACTCACTTTCGTATCACGCTCGAAATACTTCCTGTCGATCCTACTCGTGTTAATGTAGTGTCCTGTCGACTCTTGATGTGGTAATGAGTAGATTACAGCTCCAATGTCTGGATACAACATATATAATGTCCCATGTATAATGTAGACAATCATATTTTGTGACGCAACTTCGTGTCCGGTAATGCTAGTGAGGTGTCAGTCTAATATAATGAACTGGCACCGTGAGACAACCGAAATGCTGCTTCGGCAACTGTCACGAGCGTGTAAATGTCTCACACTTGTAGGTGGCAACATGTTTTGGCGTTTTGAACAACCAAGTCAAAACTGTTAGTAATGTTCGTAAAATAACGAATGTCTTTTTGATAGAGTAAACTATACTTGCAGATCGGTAGTACACTCCATCCTATGTGGAATAGTCCAACGATAAATGTGATAATAATCCCGAATCATGACGAACTTCATAAATTCCGTATATTGTTTAGCATAAAGTCACTTTTGAGCAGTTGTAATCAAATTGGTGAGCAAATCATCAATTCTCGAATGTACAGTGTCTATAAGTATGTTTCCATGTGCATCGTAGCCTAACTGTACTATGTAAATGTTCTTCGTCCCGTACACTCTGTGGTATTCAACGCTTATCTATCGCTTTCTTCAAAATCTTATAGTTACTTCCTCAGCGATGATCAGTGTACTTCAATGTTCTTGACGTTAGATATGTGAAAGAGTGGAAGAGTCAAATTGGAGGACAAAGACTCCTTCTTTGTAAGCGCGACAGAATATATGTCGAGTAAGTATTCAAATGTCGCGTACTTCGATAGAGAATCCGTTTTTATTTGCTCATAATTTAGTGACGAAAGACATGTGTATGACTTTTCAATTCGGACAATAGTAAAACATCTTCTGTTTTATATCAAATTGTCAATAATGTTCATACAATAGTGGTTCTAAAACACGTTCTTGAAATCGTGTTTCACTTTATGTTTTGGGTTGTGCGCACTATTCTATGTCTGCATACTTGTCGATATTGGTGACAATGTCTATTCGTATCGACACACTGCGCAATTATAAATTGTGAAGTAAATTAGACTTTACCTTTATGGGTCTTCACCATCTTTGTCTCCTTATGACGTGATAATTCGTGTGTTGTTTCTTTCTGTGTAGAACGGTGTGAACTGCGTATCTGGTGCGTAATTCCTTATGTTCAGCTCTTAGAAACTGGCGGGAATTTATGTTGATCAACAAACGGTGTCCAGAAACGACCCCCACATGTCTCAATGTGCCTGTCCGCTAAACGCAACTGGAGCAAACACAAAAAGCATCATCGAAAAATCGGAACTTGGTAACAGAACTCAGAACAGCATACTCAAGTGAAGCGAACGATTTTCCAGACGTTTATTTCCGCCACTGGTACAAGGATTAAACTCTGGCAGAAAAGCAGGCTGATCCCTAACCACAGGATCGGCACCTACTCAAATACATCCACCCCTGAGCTCCCAAACCAGCTCGTCGCCCTTGAAGTCCTTCCTATCCATTCTTCAGCTCAATTTCTTAGATACTAATATTTAGTCTAGGTGGATTTTCCATTCCCGGTCCTTTTCACTGTTGTGTCGTCCTCAATAAACTCCTTACCAGACTCCCTGCTGTCTCATCCCGAAATCACGGCATCCAGGTGTCACCTTCACATCGAGCCTTCAGAAACACATCTTGTCCGTATCACCAAGTCTCAGCGTCTCCCCGTTGCTGTCCAATTACGTTCTCCACATTTTCCTTGGATTTTCACTATATGATATTCCACCGCCCATTCCGATGACGTCATTCTGTCTAAACGCCATGTGGCACCAACGCGCACGAGAAATGAGTGCTTCACGGTGTATCGCAACTTCTCGGGAAACCTCAATTCTCCGCACTAGAAATTCTAGGTTCTACCTGCACGAGAAATCGTTGGGGTACCTAGCGACCCTGGTCACCCAAGTCCAGGTGCTTCGCGAACCTTCCAGCCGGAAAATCATCCTCGACTCTCCCTAGTCTATTAATAACAGGGGAAGTGCCTGATGACGCGCCGAATAAAGCGCAACCTCGTACGACAAAGCCAGATGATGAGTCGTTTCGTCACAAAGGGAACGGCGAAGAAGATACCAAAAAGTGTAGTAGCAAGCACGCAGCCCTGCTTTACTCCACTGCTGATGCTGAATGACTGGGATGTTGAGCCGTCAATAAAATGGTTCCCTGCATGTTTTCGTGAAATGATTTTACGAGACTAAAAAGAATGAGTGGACATCCTATCTTTTCAAGGATCTTGAAAAGGCCGTATCTGCTCACGAGGTCAAATGCCTTTGTGAGGTCGATGAAGGCAATATATAATGGTTTCCTCTGTTCTCTGCACTTCACTTGGAGCTGCCAGAGTGAGAAAATCATATCGATGGTGGACCTGTTGGGTCTAAATCCGCACTGTGATTCGGGGTAGATTCTTTCAGCAAGAATGTGTAACCTTTTAAGGATTACTCGAGCAAAAATCTTGCCTGTAATGCTGATTGGGTGTGGATGTGTGTTGATGTGTGTGGATGTGTTTAGGGTGGGTTGGTGTGTGTGTGTGTGTGTGTGTGTGTGTGTGTGTGTGTGTGTGTGTGTGTGGATACATCCTTCTGTCCGTCTGTTTGTCTTTCAGTGTCCGTGTTTGTGTCTGTCTGTATGTGTCTGTCTGTGTGTGTGTGTGCACATGTATGTATGCTTGCGTGTATATATGTGGGTGGATGTATGTGTTTATTAAGTGTGTGTAAATGAGTATATGTTTGTGCTTTGCGTTATGTATGATTGAGCATATATGGTCGTGAAAGAGAGAGAGAGAGAGAGAGAGAGAGAGAGAGAGAGAGAGAGAGAGAGAGAGAGAGAGAGAGAGAGAGAGACGGAGAGAGAAAAGTATGATGCAGTGAGTTGCTCGCGGATTAGATGGGTATTTAAGAATAGCAAGTTTATTTCAGAAAATTCAGACAAGAAAATCCGGCTGCTTTGGAGGCGGAAGTACAGGTCTTGATCTTCCAGAATTCTTTAGAGCAGTGTTTCCCAACCTTTTTTATGCCATGCCCCACTTAAGCCTTTCTAAAATTCATATTACCCCCCTCCCCCGCCCCACCTCCCCCCCCCCCTCAACATATACATTATTTTTAATATTCAAAAATTGAAATGTTCACTAAAGAAACTTGAATGATAGGTTTTAGGAAGAAATCACTAGGAAATTGAGCAAACACAGTAAGTAAATTTTCAAAACATATAATGGAGAACTGAAATTCAAGTACAAAATAATTTTAATGAAAGATTTTTCAATATTATTTTAATTATTAGTAATTATTTATTATTTAAATTTAGTGAGATCCTTGCGCTTGATGCTTGCTGCAAAGAGATCTTATGTCATGTTCCAATTTAGTTAACTTCAGTCTCAAGTCTCCCCGTTTTGTTATATTCAGCCGATTTCTTCCATTTTCGAATTGCCCCCCTTAACAATCGAATTGCCCCCCTGTGGGCGTGGGCCCCACGTTGGGAAACACTGCTTTAGAGGGTGATGCTGTCATTTACACAGATGGGTCGGTCGTTCGACAAGTGAGAAGTTCATGGGCCTTTACTGCTGAGGTCGGAGGGTGAGTTGTGAAGGAAGATTCTGGTGTTTTTGCGTTGACTACAAGAAGCCTAACTATGGACGTCATGGCGGTAAGTAAAGCAATAGCATGGATCGAGACAGACATTCACTCGGGCGTTTTTCCTTAGTGACTCAATGAGTATACTCAGAAAGATAGACATGGGGTGGGACCGGAGAGAGTGGTTGCTGTCTCTGGAGTTGTCTCGGCTGGCAAAGATTAGTTTCATTTTCGTGCCAGGGCATGCGGGTGTACAAAGAAGGCTGACAAGCTTGCAGGTAAGGCTACTGTGGAAGACGGTCGAGACATGGACCAGGCTGATATTCTGAATGCGCTACGAGAAGCAAGTCGTTTACGTAACCAAGTGATGACTGCGAATCTATAACCATGGCCAGACTGCGAGAACAGCAAGTTAAAAGAGAAGTGGCCAAACAAGAACACTAAGCAGAAAGCCAAAGAAGATTAATAAACCAACACAGAACTGATATCGTTAGCCGCTACACGCTGCGGGATTTACAGAGGAGGAAATCCGAGCACTTATGGACCGAATGTTTCGATGTGCAATGAGGATGATCTATTGACTATCTAACTAACTCAATAACAGAATAGCAAGTTGTAGCAGTAGACAATTCAGCTTAGAGATCTGAAGGGGGTTTTCCGTCCAGAGTGTGGAAGAGGGTGCTGCCCAAGTGAGCTCAGACAGATTTACAGAGCAGACTAGAGTTGAATTGCTGCCTCCTCACGACAGTTCTAGACTATAGGAAGTTAGGTGGGGGGAGTAGTTGTGAGTTAGGGAGTGCTGCTCGGAGTAGCGTTAGGTGCAGCATGGAATTGAAGTTCATCCTAAGCTCAGTCCAGAGTTTGAAAGGGGGTGCTGCCTGAAGTTTAGGTGCAGCAGAGTTATTCTGAAATTGAAATTTCAGTAGTGATGTAAAGGTGAGCTGCTGCTTAGAGTTTAGTCTAGTTTGGCCTGAAGCAGGTTTCAGATGAAGTGCAGTGCAGAATTGCAGTGCATATTGCAGTGTATAAATGAAGTTCGGTTTCAGAGCATACGTATAGAGTTCTGTTAAGAAGTCAGCCTCAAATGATTCCGTCTCGAGAGTTCAGCCGCATCTTCAGTTTCCTTGTTGAAGAGCAATTTATAGTTTCGTTTAGAGTTAGTTCAGCAAGTCTGGTTTATAGACCGGTTCAGAATTTGGATTGAAGTCTGGTTCAGCGAATCGTTTAGACACGTCCAATCACTGTTTCAGAGACTGGTGCAGTCTTGTTCAATTGCCCGTTCAGGCCTTCAGTCAAGATCGTGTTTAACATTCGTTTAATAAATCATAAAACTGCAGAGACAGTAATGAGTGAGGTAGAATTAGAGTTTAGTTGCGCAGACATTTAGATCACATCAGTGCGCAGTAGGTTGAGGGATGAACAGTAAGTTGACTTAGTCCATTGGAAGTAGTTTATTGTGAAGCGTTTTGAAGAGGCTGTTGTATAATGTGTATATTGACTGGTATGTCAACGGCGTGGGTGTTCGCCAAGAGTCAGCATTAGAGGTTGTTAGTAGTTGTCGGGCCACACGAAATGTTAGCCACTATATGTACATCACGGGTCGGCCAGACGCTTCTTGCTTGATAGGTTGCAAGCGTCGTGTGTGCTGCCTTATTGGAGAAGTGTTACGACAAACTCAAACAAACTTTGAAAACTTTAATGTGTTAAGTTGAACTGTGACCTTTGACACGGGTCATATTATACGTTTGTTGCAGTTGTGTGGAGTAGGTCACGTGATGAGAAAATGATGGCTCATATAATCAGAAAAAAAGGGGGAAAACTGTTAAATTATATGCATAGTTTATGTTCACAACATTTATTTTAAAATGTTTTTTATGTGAACGTAAGATGCACAATAGATAAATGATATGCAAAAGATGAATAGTTGGAAGGGTGGAATATAAGAAGGGCATGTGAGTCAAATTTGAGACGAAGAATAAAGTTTATTCGTTCGTCCATCTCTCTCTCTCTCTCTCTCTCTCTCTCTCTCTCTCTCTCTCTCTCGCTCTCTCTCTCTCTCTCTCTCTCTCTCTCTCTCTCTCTCTCTCTCTCTCTCTCTCTCTTTCTCTCTCTTGCACCTTTCGATAGACACATCCGACTTCTTTGGGCATTTGTTGAACGGTTTAACCTTCGTGAACGCCTCTATAAATATTAAATAACGATAAAAGCAGTAATAACTTGTATTTCAAGTTTTCAAAAGTCAATTACTGTCTGCGTCAACTATACGATCATATAGCACTACCTTCTAGCATTGTGAATGCTCGTGGTAATAGCACTATTATGTCTATCAATAAAATATCAAACGTCCGCGAGTATTCAGTATTCCTGTTCTCCCACTTATATAGCCATGTTGTCGACTGAGCCTCTTAAAAATGGATGGAAAATATTTCTCTGAGATAATCAATCGGGCCGGCGTATTATTGATCATATTAAGCCTCGAGTGTCGTTCGGTCACCGGAAATAAGGACCTTTCATCATATCCCTAGTGTGACTCAATGGTATATAAATTGGCTTATTTTACGGTTGCGTTTGTGGTAGGCGTATCGGCGTTGAGATCATGCAGGATAAACCCTGGTCTTGGAAGATTTAGGAGGATTTAAAGACTTCCCGAACAATTTTTCGTCAGCTTCTTGTGCATTACAAACTGATACCATCATTATTGTATATTGTATGTTAGCTGGTGAATTCTTTAGGTTATGATTTTGGTTAAGAATGAGTATAACTCCACTCAGGAGAAGTCCATAAACGTGGAGTTTCTCCCAGCAGATACAAAAGAGTATAGATGTCGACTGCTCACGCTGCGCGCTGACTGACTACATGAATGGGTAGTCATCGCCTCAGGTCATTGCAATGAGTTCCTTATCCATATCCCTACTCCAATAGTCATTAATCCGAAAAGCCATAAATAAATTTGTCACCAAGCACCAAGTTGTCTTTCATTGCCAATAGGATGTCCGGCATATCGATATTTAAAGTCCCAAGGATGTATGCCTTTGAAGCAAGAACTTCGGCTCCCTGGTTTACATGCATACCTGTGTGGCTGAGATAATAGATTTACAGCAGTTAAAAACAGTTTGAGGCCTAAAAAAGAGGTGGTCACACATGCCATAGCTATCCGTTCTGTATTCTGTTAAGCCTGTCAGAGGCAATAAGTGCCTTTTGTAAGAGTTGTTTTGGAAAGCCACATTGGCAGCCTCGATTTCCATTCTCCCCTAAAGGTATGTAATGCTCTCCATTCTACTAGGTAATGATTCCATTCTCACACTAGCTGAGAAATGCCATTCTGATGTTTGGCCAAGCTGCACTGATACATCAGTGTACACTACTGCAGCATCTCATCTCATTTCATCTTATTCCGCTTGTACCTGAGATGTCGAGCAGAAGTATAAACAGCGGGAGAGTGCCCGTTTAAGGGCTTCATGTATCTGCAGCATTAAATAAAATACATTTTGTTGCGTATCCCTTACGGGACGTTGCAGTGAACACCCGCATTTTCAGCTGCTGTTGATGTACTAGGCAAGTGTTACGTTCAGTAGTTTGCCATTGCTTTCTGAACGACCGGCCTCTATACCTTTTTCGAAAAAACCAGCACCGCTGTGTTTCGAACCCGGGTATACGGGCTCACAAACCGTGTTCGCAAGCCCTTAGCCACAGCAAGTAATAAAATTTCTTACGTGTCTCAAGTATCGCTAGTTCTTCACTCCAATAACATTATCTGTACCATCGCTCTTCCATGTGTAATGGTCACCTTACAGTAGTTCTTTCTGTTCCTGCTACTATGTGTATCCATTCTTCCAGTCTAGATACATCTTCTGCTATGGCAACCCTTCGAAGTCTCCTAGTTTGTCCATCCATAACCAAGCTTATATAATAGTTGTTCCTTTAGAATCGTTAATGTTTTTACATTAAAAATGTGATTATCAGCAGTAACACACATATAAGATTCAACGTCGACTGGTGTATGTCTGGTTGGCTGGGTTATTCTATTGTCTTTATATACAGACTCGTTTGTGGTTGGTTGCATTTTGCAGTTAAAGTTTTCAACTGAATGGTGAAGTCTGCCACAGTAGCAACCCTTCTTAGCAGCTTTGTCTCATCGCATGGTATTTTAGAGTGTTACTATTCTTTGTTTGCTTTTAAGGTCCCATTAACCAACGGGCAAACGAAATAGATGGTGATCTAAGAAAACATGGAGAAGGGAATAAGAGATATAGATAAATAATATAGGGAGGACGTGGAGGAACTGCAAGAGACAGTAAAAGATTTCGTGTGAGTTAGCTGAGGGCCTACGCTTTAATACGGGATAACAGGCAGAAGAAGATGATGTTCATGCTTGGACTTTATTGACAGACGTCCAAGTATGTAACGCCAATTTGAGCTGAAATATAAAGGTATCTTTTACAGAAGGTCGTCATATTGTGTACAGAATGTCGCCATTTTGTGTACAGATATGAATCGAGGGTCTTCGTAACTAAGTGATTAAGTTGTCTGCCACGCTCTCTGAAGATCGGGGGTTCGTTCCCGTACTGCGTCGTTGAGACAACAAGTGCTATTGTTCCAGAGATTCCAGGGGTTCATCGCTGAAGCTGCGGAGTTCGTGGTTTGTACTATTCCCACGGTAAGTGGCTTGATATTCTGCAGAGAGAACCCAGTAAAACCTGGTGCAATGAAATCGACCCTCTCGACTTTGGTACTTTAGTAAAGGAGATCAGCATGGCCCAACGGATAAGAGCGCTCGTTCTTAAACGTCGGTGTGGTGATGCTGAGATTGGGGGTTCAACCCCTACATCGGTCAGTTCAACTAAAATGTTGACTTCTAGTTCTTGACTTGGGGACGTAAGTTACAAGTACCTCTGAAGTCGGAGTGGGTTCGCCTGATGGCGAGAGAGACTGGCAATAGTGAAAGATTATCCACACGCAAAATTAAGTCTAGTGCTACTAGAAGAAGTGTGTATGGGCTACGCTTCAGATCAAAGCGAGCGAGCTCAAAAAAGTACTTCAATACAGGCAAGAATATTTATTTCATCTACAATGGGTATCAATTTCTGTTTCTGGGAATTAGAATCCATTCAGGAGTTAATGAAAAGCAAAATCAAAGCTATAGATCTCTTGCCGTGGTTTAAGAGTTTATAATACAACGCTAACTAAACAGACGCTGTGGGATAACAATGCGGCAATATTTCATGGATTAACTGAACTAGTTATTCAGATCACTAGAGTTGGTAATTAGGCATGTGTGTTTTTCTTCATAACTCAGCAGATTCTTTTTTTTTTTTGCGTTCGCTCGCTTTGAACTCAAGCGTAGTCCATACATGCTACTTCTAGTAGTGCTGGAATGAATTTTGCGTGTTGGTTAGTGTCGGATACGTAGAGATTGATGGCTCAACCCCAAAGAGATAAAGGATGCAAAATCCTTTTTCCCAATGTGATCCTGCCCGTTTAATTAATTTAGCTGTACTGACTCAACTGTATAAGACCAGAAATAGAGTTTTAGAGAACCAAGGAATACCTCCAGGAAATACTGTAAAAGTTTTATTCCCTTTTATACCCAAAATATCCTTTAAGTGGTTCCTTGCCTCTCCTCTACCAACTAATTAATTCTATCTAGGGTAGTTTAAAACAATTTGACTATGAAAAGTAAAAATGCAATCAATACATGACATGACCTCAGTTTTTATGATTTAATAAACACAAACTTGGATTTTGTAAATTGCATTAAAAATTACAATTTCCTGTCATAAAATAAGGATATATAAATATAATGGTAACAATACAACATTGCATTGCCAAATTAATGTATGCAGATATATATTTTTTTTTTCCCAGTGGCATGTGCTGCTCCTCCTCTGCTGGCATGGATGATCTGGAAAAAAATTAAACTGTCTGCACTCAGGGTTCTCCACTTCTAGCTTTGGGAATCCCTCTGGCTATCAATTAATTGCTGTATGTTCTGTAGTCTTAGTGTTCTAGGTCTGGTAACATAAGTTGGCTCTTGGTTTTCTCCATTTGTGGCAGGTAAATGTTTAAATAAAGATTACCTCTCCTTATTAGACAAATGGACTTGCAGATGGATAAGTTTCTGCGCTACTCTATCAAGGGCATCATTCAACACTGTGCTCACTCAACAGGTGCTGCATTCAATCTTCACCAAGTCAGGTCTGGATCTACATGAGTAGGACTAGTACCTTTCATGTAAAATGAATCTTTTCCACACTTCGGCGCCAGGATTCAGATTTTTCCAATGCGATGTCGTGGGCTGATGTTTGTCTTCATATATCTAACTTATACTAAATTATCTTTGGTAAGTTGATTTTGAAGAGACTATCGCTCCTTCCGCTCATCGAATCTCTCCTGGTTCCTTTGCTTGGGCTGGTAAGCAAAACAGGCCCCGTCAGCTAAGCGTGCCGTATTTATACGGTGCCTTTTCCGAGTTCCGGTTTTTACGCCGACAATGAGTTATATTAAAACTTGGATCGTGCATTTGTGGAACAAAATAACGTTCTGCGGTGTCAACTTTTATTGTCGCCGGGAAATATTTACAGTACATTACGCTTGTGAAAATATAATATATCACAGTTAGCTTTCCCTGTTAACAGTGTCCCTCGCTATCAGGCCAACCCACTCCGACTTCAGAGGTAAGTGTAATTTACGTCCCAAAGTCAAGGACAATAGGTCAACATTTTAGTCCAACTGTTTGGTGTAGGGGTTGAACCCCTTGTACCAAATGGTACTTCGAAGTGGTGATGTGGTCAATGTCACGCTAGCCACATAATTGTATAGACCAACCGGCGCTTCGTGATGATATGGTCAATATCACGCTAGCCACATAATTGTATAGACCAAACGGCACTTCGAGGTGATATGGTCAATATCACGCTAGTCACATAATTGTATAGACCAAACGGCGCTTCGAAGTGGTGATGTGGTCAGTGTCACGCTAGCCACATAATTGTATAGACCAAACGGCGCTTCGAAGTGGTGATGTGGTCAGTGTCATGCTAGCCATATAATTGTATAGACCAAACGGCACTTCGAAGTGGTGATGTGGTCAGTGTCACGCTAGCCACATAATTGTATAGACCAAACGGCACTTCGAAGTGGTGATGTGGTCAGTGTCACGCTAGCCACATAATTGTATAGACCAAACGGCACTTCGATGTGATGTGGTCAATGTCACGCTAGCCGCGTTCACTTGCGGGACATTTCCTTGTACCCATTTTAGACATGGGAGTTAGTTGCATATTCTTTTCAGTACGTCGCAGTCAACCCCAGCATTCTTTGGCTGTTTGTGATTTCTTGGCAAGTTTACGGTCAGTAGTTTCCCATTGCTTTCTAAACGACCCGCACACATACCACATGAAGACTAGCGCAATGTGGTATGCTTCTAAACCGGCCGCTGCTATGGTTCGAACGCTGTATGTGGGATTGCATTCGTAACTCGTTCGCCACAGAGCTGGCGACATGGGATCTTACTTCAAATTCAAAAGATTCTATGACAGGAGCCGATGAATATCACACTGGCTTGAAGTGCAAGACGGTTGGGGTGAGGTGGGGATGCAGTTTCTCCCCATACCTGTTCAACATCAATGCAGAAAACCTAATGAGAAACGTCAATAATGATGAGACCGGAGAAACTTCGATCCATTCATAATTGGTAGAAATCCAATTGCAGGAATGAGATATGCAGATGGCACTTCTCTTAAATAGTGCTCAGGGATTGGAGTTAATACTACCTGTCACAGGACACTGTCAAGATCAAAATGTGTTTCTGAGCTCAAAAAACAAAACACACAAAACAATTTTCACAAACAAAACTACGTGTAACTAATCATCACATTCAATACTGAAGAAACTGAAAATATCACCACGTTTCAGAATTTTGGCTTATAATTAACGGCAATTATGACTGCTCACAAACGTCAGATATTGACTGGCCGTAGCAATGCACGGAAAGAAGATGTCGATTGCAGCGAGAAAAAGAGTTGAAGTGCTACATAGAACCTATATTTTTTATGGATGCTAAACGTGGACAATGAGTAGACAAGGTGAAAAACATTTAATGGCAGAGGAATTGTAGTTTCTGAGGACAATGCACTGAAAATCATGGACAGAAAACTTATGAGCACGTCCTTCAAGAAGCAGATAAAAATCATAAACTCATTAGAGTAATTAGACGTACACAGTCACATTTTTGGACACTTTATGAGAAAAAATAAACTAGAGAGCTTAGTGACAACTGGCAAGATTGAGGAGAAAAATAACAACAGAAAGACAGGGAAGTAAATAACTGAATGACTAGGCCACGTGACATTGTTGAGACAAGAACACAGGGATGATCCACCACTCTGGTGATCGTATGAGATGGCGAAACAGGACCGCCAATTAGTATCGGTACTGCACATAATGATGATAGTAATACAGAGATTTGAAACAGTAGTCAGAGCCTCTGGCACAACACCAGCTAACAAAAATAGAGTCAATATTTGAAAACATGCATCTGTCCTATGTCGACATGTGGATGTGTGCCATTGATCATTGTGCAATCACTAACGGGGACAATCTGGCATTTTGAACATCATCATCATCCAGTGCATTGCGGCTGGTGTGGGCCATCATGCCTCTCCACAAATTACGATCTCCGACGTCATGGATCAATTCGTGTGTTGACTCCCTTCCGTGCCATGACCCAAGACTGTCAATAATCTTCTCACGCTGTTTTCCTCAATCTTTCTCTCCGCAAATCTTTCCAGTTGTCACAACATGTGCCATTTTTTGTCTTCTCATAGCGTGGCCAAGAAACGAGGACTGCCTCTTTCTGAGTTTATCTTCTTCTTCTTTCGTTCGCTTGAAATATGTCTATAACTACAATGTTGTCTCTTGTATGAATTTAACTGTCTTTTTTAGTTCATGTAGTGGTCCATACAACTGTTGTCTCTCTAGGCCAGAAGGTGTTTGCCTAGACATGTTGTAATTTGGGCAGTTTTGGAGTATGTGCTCTGCTGTCTGCGACGCCAATCCATATGTGCACATGACTGATTCACCAATCTTGAATTTTGTATGCATGTGGTTGCGTAATCTATTGTGTCCTGTTCTGAGGCGCAGAATAATGACTTGTTCTGGTCTGTCCATAATGTGGTAGTCGTCTTGAGCAGGTTTTGGTGGCTTTTTGACTGATTTGATCATTCTTTTCTTTTGGTGATATGTAACGGGCAAATCAGGCTGTACTTCTTTTGCTCCTTCCTTAGCCAATCGATCAGCTGTGTCGTTTCAAGGTATTCCACAGTGGGATGGTATCCACTGTAAGGTGACCTTATGCTGACTGCTTAGTTCAGAAAGTAGTGTCCTTAGTACTGGCGATTTCCTAGACAGGAGAGCCTCGAGTACTGATTTTGCATCTGTTCTGAGTTTATGATAATTTATCTTTGCGACTCAGCTTCCCTTAAAACATCCTGATTGCTCTTTATGGATGTCCAACTAATTTTCAGCATTCTTTTATAAAACCATATGGCAAAAGCACCAGGGATTTATTTTTCGCCTGTGGACTAATTATCCAGGAGTCGCAGCCGTATGTTAAAACTGGTTCTATGTAACATGCAAGAACTCTTGTCCTGACTTTCAAGGACAGTGACTTATTGCACTAAACGTTCTTCATTTGATAGAATGTAGTTTTTGCTTGTCCTATCCCGCTCTTTATCTCAGTGATGCGTCTTCCATCTGATGTTATCCATGTTCCTAGACATCTGATGTTATCCATGTTCCTAGACATCTGATGTTATCCATGTTCCTAGACATCTGATGTTATCCATGTTCCTAGACATCTGATGTTATCCATGTTCCTAGACATCTGATGTTATCCATGTTCCTAGACATCTGATGTTATCCATGTTCCTAGACATCTGATGTTACCCATGTTCCTAGACATCTGATGTTATCCATGTTCCTAGACATCTGATGTTATCCATGTTCCTAGACATCTGATGTTATCCATGTTCCTAGACATCTGATGTTATCCATGTTCCTAGACATCTGATGTTATCCATGTTCCTAGACATCTGATGTTATCCATGTTCCTAGACATCTGAATTTCTGCTCTTGCCCCAAAATAACCTCCAGTCTGCAATTGCACATTTAGGCACATGATGTTTCTTTCACATCACCATATGTTCTGTCTTTCTATTATTCAAATTAAGGTCCATTCTTTCACTTTCTACAACCACTGTATCTATCATTTCCTGATTATTCTGACTTGTTGCCATCATGCATTTTACATTTATAAACATTGTAGAATATTATGGACGAAGATGAAGAATAACACTGCCATTCTACAAGATCTGGACAATGAAGAAAACTGGCTCATCAACAACATCATGCCTCGAAAACTGAAATATTTGACCATGTTAATCCTCACAGAAATTTGACAAGAACAATAATGGAAGGCATGCTTCCTGAAAGAAGAGGCAGGGATCCACCAGCATGAAAATGGACACTGGATATTGAAGATGCCTTGAGTACGAAAATATATTGGGCAGGTAGAATGGCAATAGATGGAGTATGTATTTCGCGAGCCGTAATGGGTGTGCCATTCTGCAAACGACATGAGGATGGTTCCCCACCTCTTCAATAGCCACAGAAGAGTTCTGAGGATGGTGATCAAAGTGGCAGCTTGATTGATCGTCTCTTTCGTTTTCCTCAACCTCGTCCAGACCCTCTTCTCGCTGCCCACTGAATCAGCTTTTACAGATGTGGATCCTTTATTTGTTTTGTTGCACTTTCCACTCAATCCCACGGAGTCTTCATAACATCAGGCTTGTCATAATCTAGCTCGCAGCCTAAAGGCGCCAGCAGCCAGTCAATCTTATTGCTCATTTCCTCGCAAATCCGCATGCCCTGGACAGAAAAACCATGATATGCTCGTGACCCATTTCCTGTAGATCGTTCTGACTTATTGCCATCATGCATTTCCACCGATCCACCTATATTCTCGTGAGTAACGCAGCTGCGCGAGAATCAGCATTGGTTCGCGCCCCGCTGGTAACTTACGGGGGTATGTGAGCCGGTCGCTCAGAAAGCAATGGCAAACTACTGAGCGTAATCGTGCCTAGTACATCAACAGCAGCTGACAAATGCTGGTGTCGACAGAAACGTCATGTAAGGGATATGCAACATTTAAACAACATGCAAGTCACTTCCAGTGGAGCATACCAGTTCATATTTTACGTAGCATGGTTTGCGGGTCTGTCACAAATGCATGCCACTCTGTGCTGCTCTCCAGCCATCGGAGCGCAGCCGTTACATTTTCCACCTCCATTCTCTTGCTGGAAGTCCTAATGCCATACTCCAGACTCTCCTGTTTTACACAGCGTAACTTAGCCTTTAAAGGTGAAGCCCAAGCCACTGTGTCTGCCTTACACTCCTAACCCATCCGTGTATATTATCTCATAACTTGGACATGAGATGTTATCAGCAATTGCGCGGAATCCCCTGTCTTACGTGAACTTCATTCCCGAGACCTTCGGTACAACGTCACTATCATTCTTTGTATCATTTATTCCCCTACATGCAATAAAATCAAATAGCCATGTCTTCATCCACCTAGGCATAGAAAGTATAACAGAGCCGAATGAGTTTGTTACAAAGGGTGTTTATTTCTTATAGATGACATCTGGACATAATATGGCGTCCACTCAGTTCTTGCTCTAGATGTAAACTAAACTTGACAACAAACTACGTCACGACTTGAGCATCTCTCCTCCCATTCTCTCCCGATGCTCAATCGTGCTGTAGCCTTTTCCCACCTAATACTAATACCCTACTTCTGTTACACCTCCCTATGTTTACTAAAGAATTTTTCTTGTAAAGGAAAAAGTCTTTACTCCTAATCCCCTTACTCTATTCCCTCTTTTTCCTTACCTCTCACAGTTCCTCTAATCTTCCCCAAACCAACTCCAACTTAAGTAAATATTCTATTCTTTAACTCTTTCCCCTGCTATATAGTCATCCACTATACATTTTTATATTTCTGGCTCTTTCTTGGCTCCTCATAGTTCCTGTAGAAAATATACATATCATAAGAATAGCTCGTATAATCGTTATCGTACCTTTGACATTATAAAATTCCTCACTCTTCCACAACACAGGATGGACAGAAACAATGTAGTTAGAAAAAGTAAAGAAGCGGTGCGCACCGAGTGAGAAGTATAAAGAATGAATAGTCAACATGACCACATTTACATACAGTAATGAATAGTCAACACACTCACATTTACCTCCCTTGCCAATAAAAAGAATTTTTGTAAAATAATTTTTTTTAAATACATCTTATGAAATAGATCTTTGTTCTCTATAAATCAATTTGACATAAGTTTTCACAACACTTATATATTCAACATTTATATTGCCATCCACAATCTTGTCTATTTTTCGTTATCTCATCTTTAACCAGGAACCCATGTTCATATTCTATGAACATTTTTAATATAATTAACGCTGGTTTTTCACAGCTCCTATATCTTGCCCCCATACATCCCATGATCTGCTTCTTTGTCCACCTATATATATATCCCCGCTTATATGCTGCCATTCACAGTCTTCCCCCAACCTTATATCTTCATATAACGCTACTCCTATTTTACTAACACTTCATATCTATAAGAACCTCTTCAAGCAACTTACTATTCACAAAGAGAATATGTCTCTATATTATCCCTCAGTAGTTTTAATAACTCTTTTCTGAACGAAAGGCCTTAAACAAAGCCCCATGTATTTGAAAATTAAACTTACTTAACTAAATTTATAACCTATTCATTAACAATGTAACTTAATATACAAAACCACTCATTTAAGCGAAATAAAATCAAAACAAGACGTCATTCCCCCCAAATTATCCAAAGAAAAACACATTTTAAAATGACATAACATGCATTTTATCAAATCAGAATAAAATATTCTATTACTACCTATCACTATTGGTCTCTTTTACGGACCAATAGTTTGTACTCAAAATACTAGGAACACAATAATCCTATTCTAAATCAATTAATCAAATAACAACAATCATTTTACAAGACCAAATCAAGCAAAAAAAAACATATTATATATGAGGATTTGAAACTCAGATTCAATAAAACAAATGTCTTCTCGCTAAAGAGAAGGTTTTCAAAAAAATATAACTCCCTTCAAATTAACTACGTACAGTGGCCCATCCACATTGGCCTCCTATACGAATCAATGTAACACATATTTATTCCTACAAGTCATTCGATTTTTATAATCGTGAAAACACAACAACTCACTGCCCAGTATATATATCTGTTATTTACAGAAACATGATTGATACAGGCATTGATAATGCACATTGGGAGCAAGTCGCCGCTGAACGTGTTACATGGAGGGCAAATATCAGAAATGGAATAAAGTCAAAGGAGAAAATTATTGCAGAAAAGTCACACACCAAGCGTTTGAGACGTAAGATGGTGCATGATGGTGGAAATGACCACGTGTTCACATGCACCCACTGTGAACGGACATTTACAGCGCAAATTGGCCTTATCAGTCACACTCGCTACCGCCATAGTTAAAAGTTATTATGCCTTTTTAAAGCACAAACTATCGTCTGTCAAGACGGCAAGGTGCCAATGTAATGTATTTACAGAACAATATCCTAACTTAGAACAATATCTGTTCTCTCTACACAAAAAAATCAATAATCAACAATGACCGTACCATCAATGATTCTCTCCCCTCACAACTTTCCATCTTTTTCTAGCCTAACTCCTAACACATCATAACATCCCGAATATCATCTTAAGTAAGCACTGTAAACTACAGGTCAACTCATTTTATCTATTACTAATGTGGCGACTATTCCAATGTCAACTCAATGTACCAGCCATCATCTACTTATCAATTAACTTGTGGCTCGGCCTGCCAATTATTTCCCTTGGATTTGTACCAAACATCACTATAACTTCTTAATCATTATCGTTAAACACGGCATTTCTAGCACCAATAAAAAAACTTGTCTATTTCCTATAGATTACATCCACCTACTGTACCAATACCTAATTTGTCCAATCTACGAAAAGTCAAGAAGTAGAAACATAAAATCAACCAGCAATTCTATCACAAAGAGAAAAATATATATATATGCCTCTCTCGAAACTACCTCTATATTAGTTATCTCACTGCTTAACCACTCCTCAAGACCTTTTATAAAAAGTATCCATAGAAGCCTTTTTCAAGCATCACTTTCATTTCCAAATCCTGAAACTTATACTTGCTATCTGCAGTATTCTCTATCTATCTACCTCCTACGTTTCCACTTCTTCAATAACTCCAAGTTTCTTTGAATAAGTGCTAACTCTACATCAATATCCTCTTCCTCGTACAACTTATTAGTTTCTTCCATACTACTAATTGATTCTGACTTTTCATCCATTTCTTCTTCTTCGTCTGTATGTCTCTCGTTAGCAGCCGCTAATCTCTTCTGTTCAATATCCCATCTAATTTGTCTATCATTATTTCTTAAGGACCTTTCTAGTAGAGGCATATCTTCACCGCTTGTTGAATAATCTCTAATTCTCCTCTGTCTTTTCACTTCTCTATCTCTTTGTTTATCCATTCTTCTTTTCGTTGCTTGTCTAGTATTCTTAAATGGAGCACCTATTTCCTCTTCCATACTATCATAATGACTTTCATTCACAATTTCTTCCTCTAGTGTTTTCGGTATCGTCTGTTCTTGAGTATCATCGTAACCTGGAGTTGCTAGTAACTGATTTTGTGCTGGATCTTTTCTAAAACTTGGGGTTACTGTAGCTCCTCTGACGACTTGTTCATCTAAATATCTAGTGTCTGAATAATAATTATTATTATAATTATTATTTTCCATCTCATCTTCATCTCTTCTTAAGTGTTCAACGTGTGCCCTTGCCACATGTCCCGTGACCTGGTTCTTGATACTATACGATACATTACCTAGTTTTTCCAAAACGTAATAACCTGGGACCCAACGAGCATCAAACTTAGAGTTTCTTCTATGCTTCTTGTAATAAACTCTATCACCTACTTTAAACTCCTGTAATTTTGTATTTACATTTTTGTACTTTTTCTGTCTTTCTCTAGCTTTAATTATATTATTCTTTAATCTTACGTGTGCTTTATGCATTTCTTGTATGATGGTCTCTTGAAAGTCTTCCCCCATGTATTTCCGTCTTGGTTTTAATAGATTATCTATAGGTAATATTGGTTCTCTCCCGTGTATTAAATAGAATGGTGAAAACCCCGTGCTCTCATTTTGATTTGTGCGAATAGCGCTAAGGGCAGGTCCTAAGAATAGATCCCAATCTTTTTCATGTTCATCAACAATCTTTGCTATAACGTCGTATAACGTCCTATGTTGACGTTCGTTCTTAGCATTTGAAGAAGGTCTATAATATGAGGTCTTTATATGATTTATATTCAAATCTTTTAATAACTTTTCGAATTTTTTATTTACAAACTCTCTACCATTATCCGTAAGTATACTTTGTGGGCAACTAAATCTTGGTACGAACTCTTGTAAAAAAATATTAATGACAGTATCTGCGCTCTTATCTGGAATTGCATAAACTTCTGGCCAAAGACTGTAGACGTCTACTATATGAATTAAATACACGTTTCCTGACAATGTTCTAGGGTGAGGACCCGATATATCTAAACTAATCTTTTGCATTGGGAACTGAGGAATATCTGTATCTTGTAAGGGACACTTAATTATTTTCATATTCCTTAACCTGCATTTTTCACACGTATCTACATATTTGCAAGCAGATTTAAACAAGTTTGGCCAATAATATTTGCTCGTAAGTGCTTTCACCAATTTATCACGACCGAGATGTCCATTCTCATCGTGATATGCTTTTAAAACTTCATTTTCCAAATGTTTTGGAATATATTTCCTTAGCTGTTCGTTCCTTTCACACATATAGTATAACTGTCCATCCTCTTGTAAAACCAAATAATTCTTCTTATATTTGTTCTCCTCCGTTTCTCTTAATTTCTGTTTTATTTGTAAGACTTTTGGATCCAATTCTTGTTCTTCTTTCATATTAAATTGTGCTAAATGTGGGTCTTCTGCTCTATGTTCAGACTCTTGATCCGATGGTAAACTCTCAAACTCTTCTCTATTTATTATGGCAGAATCTAATATATTGACTTGCCAGTTTCGGTCGTCGATCTCTGGTTCACCTTCATCTTCTGTGTCTCCTGATGACTGTGGGTACGGTATCCTAGACAATAAATCAGCACATGTGTTACTCTTACCCGGAATGTATTCAATTTTCGTATTGTATCCCTGTAGATTCAATGCCCAGGTCTGTATTTTCCTGTTTTGCACTGGAGCTTCTAAAAGAGACTTTAAAGGCATATGGTCAGTTCTAATAACAAAATTTGCGTTATGTAAGTAGTAATTTAGTTTCTGAAGAGCATAATGAATAGCATAAGCTTCTTTTTCAATAGTCGTCCATTTCCGTTGCGACCTGCTAAGTTTATGAGATAAGAAGTAAATTGGCCTTTCATTTTTAACCCCTGGTATTCCAGACTCTTTTCCTTCATATGGTTGAACCAAACATGCTCCTATAGCATTATCAGAAGCATCTGTATATAGTATTAACTGTTTATTCAAGTCTGGATGCGTCAATAGTGGTACCACTGTTAAACTGTTTTTTAAAAACTCGAACGCTTTTTGACACTCATCATCCCACTTAAATCTAGCGTATTTGCCCGTTAAATTTGTAATAGGTTCTGCTATCTTTGAAAACGCTGGGACAAATCGCCTATAATACGCACAGGTTCCTATAAACGCACGCACTTCTTTTACGTTAGTTGGAGGAGGTAACTCTTTAATAACCTTTATCTTATCTTGGTCTGGCTTAATTCCGTCTCTATTTATAATATAACCCAAATATTTTGTTTCTGTCTTTAAAAACTGGCATTTACTAAGCTTCAATTTAACGTCATGTACTCTTAATCTATCGAATACTAATCTAATATGTTTTAAATGATCATCCACATCTCCTGCTGTATAAATCAGAATATCGTCTATGTATGCTAATGCAAACTTTTGCATACCTTCTAATACTTCATTTATTAAGAGCATGTAGTGAGAAGGAGCAGTTCGAACCCCGAATGGCATACGTAAGAATTCGTAAGAACCCATATGAGTACAGAAAGCACTCTTCTTTTGAGCATCCTTCGACATCGGGATACACCAAAATCCTGACCTTGCGTCTAGCGTCGTGAAGAATGTAGAGCCATTAAGCAGCCCCAAAATATCATCAATTACCGGCAGTGGGTACGCTACATTCTTAGTGATTTTGTTCAACGCCCTGTAGTCGCAGCAGAAGCGACTCGAACCATCAGGTTTGCCACGATGACGACCGGAGATGACCATTCTGACTTCGATCTTGTTATTATCCCTGCTTTCAACATATCTTCTATTGCCTTTTCCACGATTTCTCTATTTCTTAATGGAGTTCTATATGGTTTTAAACTAATTGGTGGATGGTCTCCCGTATCTATTTCCATTGTAACTGTTTTTGTCCTTCCCAATTCCAAATCATTAATTGCAAATACATCCTGATTTTGCTTTTATAAGTTGTTCTAATACTTCCTTATTTTCTGGCGGAGCTTTTAACTGTGCCAACAATTCTTGTTCCCTTGTCATTTTGTCTAGTGAATGTATTTGGGCTGTATTTCTTCTGGATGGATGGATCAATTCATCCATTTGTACGTTCCCTCTTCTTCCGCGTCCGCGTCTGTTATTTACTCTTTCACTAGAAGTTTCTGAATAACTTGTTCCCGACATTTCTACTCTATCCGTTGCCAATATGTCACTAATGTTATGTTCTAGTTTGGCTATTACACATCCTCTGTATAATTTGATTTCTCTACCTGTGTTGTTGATAATCATCACTGGAAAGGTTAAGTGTTTATCCAACGCTATTATTCCATCCGGAACTTCCAAACCAGGCTCATCAATTACTTCCTCTTGCAACTCAGTGATTCTGACTGTGTTTCCTGCCACATAATATGGGTTTCTCTTCACCTTTGCCTGTATCAAATTAACCGACTGTGGTTTTAACGTCGCGGACATTTTAACTCTAACTAGTGCTGATATATGCATGTCTTCTTCCATATCTACATAGACGTCCTTGAATTTTAATTTATGTAAATCAAAGAAAAGTCTTACTCCATTTTTTATTAAAAAATCTCTTCCTATCAGCATGTTTCTATTTAAATCTTTCACTACATGAAAAAGATGTCTTACGTTGATCCCTCCTAATTTAAAATTGATCATTGTTTGTCCAATTACTTGTAAATTCTGTCCTGTAACAGAGTGAAGATTATTATGACTCTTAAATATTCTACAATTTCTCATTATTTTATATAAAAAACTTTCTTTAATTACACTAACCTGAGCTCCTGAATCAATTAATGTACGAACTCTATATTTTCCTATTTCTATTATACACGAACTATGATCTGTTGTCTTCACTGTAAACTGTTTGATTTCATCTAATTGAGAGCACTCTCTACTCGTCTTGTTATATCTGTTATTAAAATATTCTTTAAATCTTGGGACCTTGTTACTTACCCTCCTACCACAGGTCCTATTTAATAGGTAGGGCGCCGGTTTTCCTGCGTTCTTGTACCTGTAAAATTTCTGTGTCTATCTTCCACATTCCTATTCAACCTGCTACTGCCACTTCTACTTTGTGTATTCGACTGAACACGTCTGTTATCACAAAAACGAGAAATATGTCCGCGTTGACCACAAAACCAACAGACTATATTTGTGTTGTTTGTTTTACCTACTGTCTCACTTGTAGGATACCTCATTTGTCTTCTTTCATCATAAGCATTTCTATTACTACCTTGCAACGTCTGTATACCTCCTCTCCTATTCCATCCGAACCTTGTTTGTCCTATTTCCATAGGCTCCTCAACTCTATCTTCTCGACTAGTTCCTATTTCTCGTCCTGTTCTCAATCTAAATCTACGTCTCAAATTTTCTTCTTGTACCGCGATATCTACCGCTTGTGATAACCTCTCAGGGTTTTCCCTCATCAGCTTAAATTTCAAACCATCGGATTTTATGCCATCTACAAAAATCCCGACTAACATCCTCTCCACTTCTTCTCCTCGTACATTCTGTCCTAAGAATGCTTCTTCAGCCAGGTTAATCAACCTATCGCTGAACAATTGTACCGTCTCCCCGTTGTTTTGTTTAGCCTGTCTCAACACCGAAAACGCATGTTGTGGATCCGTTATTTCCGCGTACTTACGTGCTAGGTCTTCTTTAAATTGTTCCCATGTCTCATCTACTCTAGCCTCTAACTTTCTTCGTATATGATCCGAAACCGGTTCTGTTGCCGCCTGATACGCAAGTCTCATTTTCTCTTCATCTGATGCCGACACCAAATACGCATATTTTTCTATGGAAGTTATCCACTTCTTAAACTCTCTGGCCTGTCCACTAAACTTAACAATTTCAGTTGCCATTCCCTGTTGTTTTATTACCGTATGAAGTCTACCTACCGCTGTTCCTACCCCCGTCAAAACTTGTGCCAAGGAGTCTTGTTCCGCCATGCTGAAATATTATTATACAGACCAAGCAAACAATTTCACATTTGTAACTTGCTAATTTAAGAAATACAATTCACATATACACCAAGAACAGTTCGACCAGCTAATAGGTTTACAGATTACCCTACTCTCGTTTCCTGATCCAAGCAAGACGTATTCTTCTAGGTTCGCCGTCAGGTTAAACTCAAACGCTGTATTAGTTGAAACCAATCGCGCACTTCAGGTAGTTCCTTCTTCTAAGGTAATTTCTCTTCTTAGGATGCCTCAGTACAGTACTTCTGGGTTCTGACTTCGCCTCGGATGGGGTACATCAAATCGACGTCTTGAGAACGACTCACACGCAACAGAGCCCAAAAGGATTAGCGAGCGGCTCTCATTTGCAGCGGAGCCCCGAGATAATCTGACACGTCAACAAAACATGGGCCAATCCATGAAGGAATGAGGTATTTAGCTGCCGTCTTGATTGTCTTTAAACAACGTTCCTTTTTCTATCACGACTCAGTTGTTAGCGAGCTCAAAACAAAACTTATTAACGTTGTCCACAATATTTTGATTTGATGACACGAGTTGTCCGAATTTATCAGTATTCTGGAAAAATTTTGATTTTTGATTATGACTGTAGGCGAGTAAGTCTTAAAGTTTATTATTAATTTCTGCAAATTTGCTTTGAGGCAAGGCTGAACTTGATTGTGCTATTGAAAAATTCTTGCTCACCTGAAACAACGATCAGACTGGATTGACCTTCAGCAAAACTCTTGCTCGCTCAAGACAACGATTAAACTGGCTTGATCTTCAGCAAAACTCCTGCTCGCTCAAGACAACGATTAACTGGCTTGACCTTCAGCAAAACTCCCGCTCGCTCGAGACAACGATTAAACTGGCTTGACCTTCAGCAAAACTCCTGCTCGCTCGAGACAACGATTAAACTGGCTTGACCTTCAGCAAAACTCCTGACACGGCCGCTAGATGAATGGACAAGAGGAGCCGCTAGGATGGTGTTTACAGCTGATTCCCGCCGGTTTGATGACAATCGCAGGCGCTGCAACCCGTTATGGCAAGTTGGTTTTCATTCCTCTCCTGACGACAATTAAATTTTGATAGCAAGTTCGTGCAGTGAGGATCCTAAAAAACTTGAAAAAGACTTACAGACAACCACCCCTAGCCGGGCTTTTGGCTGCTGTAATTCTCACATACGAGTTATTGGCCATTTTTAACTTCGCTTTTCCTTTCAACATAAGTATAAACTTGTGCCACAATTCTGTCTTTGGGTACTTGATGTAAACAGCACGCGATCTCTTCAAAAATTTTAGTTTATTTCTATGTTCACCTTGAACAGCATGTTGTGATTCCGCGACGACACTCCAAATTCGGATCCTGGTTCAAAGGCGCCATTTCTTCTCTATAACAGAGCCGAATGAGTTTGTTACAAAGGGTGTTTATTTCTTATAGATGACATCTGGACATAATATGGCGTCCACTCAGTTCTTGCTCTAGATGTAAACTAAACTTGACAACAAACTACGTCACGACTTGAGCATCTCTCCTCCCATTCTCTCCCGATGCTCAATCGTGCTGTAGCCTTTTCCCACCTAATACTAATACCCTACTTCTGTTACAAAAGTAGCCATTACCTGAAACTACAGCGGCAAAATTCTCCAGAAGATTACACTTTACATGATCGGTTGAGGTTTTGCTGCACACATTTGAAGTAGACAGAATTATTTATTTCAGTGAAAGTATAGGAGAAAAGATATAATCGATTTCCATATTTTCTGTTGCTGTGCAACAACTGAAAAGATTTATGGAAAGAACGAGATAAGGTTCTTGACAGTTTTGTATCGTGGCACAGAAGGGTGTCGGCACATGACATGATACTTGCCGTTGGAGATCTCTTGGTGTGGAGAAGCATGATCGCCCAAGCCAGTCAGTTTGCTCCGTGGCGAAGGATTTGTGGACGCGGATCCTAATCCCGCATACCGCGTTCGAAACACAGCTGTGGGCTATTTGGCAGCAGACCGCCTTGCGTTAGGTGTTTAATAAAATGGTATGGGTGTCGGTCGTTCAGAAAGCAATGGCAAACTACTGAACGTAAACTTGCCAAGAGATCACAAACATCCAAAGCATTCTGGGGTTGACCGCGACGTCTCGTAAGGAATATACAACTAACTTTTTAACGACCGGGTAGCCAAATCATTTTTTTTTTTTTATTTCGAAGTATCCCCGATGCGGATCGAACCCTTGACCACTGGGCGGAAGGCGAGCGACTAGCCACTTCGCTACCGCGGCTCCCTGTGGCTGTGGTATATTGTAATGGTTCTGAATAACCAATATTGTACGAGATGTGAAAGTATACAAGAAAGAGGAGAAGTCCTGGTTTTAGTAAATGAGTTTTTATACTTTTTTTACTTTGTTTTTGCGCTCGCTCGCTTTGAACTCAAGTGTATTCCATACACACTGCTTCTATTAGTGCTGGACTGAATTTGGCGTGTGAATTAGCTTTCCTTATTAACAGTGTCCCTTGCCATCAGGCGAACCCACTCCGTCTTCAAGGGTACTTGTAATTTACGTCCCAAAGTCAAGGACGACAGGTCAGCACTTTAGTCCAACTGTCAGGTGTAGGGATTGAACCCCTTGCCTCGGCATCAGCACACCGGATGTTTAAGAACATGCGTTTATATCCATACGGCCATGCTGGCCTCCAGGCAACCGGTGTGATACTGATCACTAAAGCCATAAGGACCGATCGGTCTATAATTATATGGGTTTAGCAAAACGCGCCCAATGCATGTAAAAGGGGCCTTAACTGACCATAACGAGGATGGGTCAACCGTACAGCTGTAATGACTAGAAAGCAAGAATCCAAACAAGCTAAGGATTGAACCTTGGTCTTGCGTCCAAGTTCACTTGCTCCTGCAGTGAGACGCTGACGTCATTTACAGGTGACAAGTTTGAATCCCGGTCGGAAACTATAGTTTTCTATCTGTATGTTGTCTAGTGTGTCCTCTAGTCTCTACTTCTTTCTTCTACTTATATCAGCGCCAAATAATACACATGTGTTTATTATGAACTGTCTTAGTGGCCTCTAAGGATTCCTCAATTGATATTTCTAAGGGTTGAACCCAGAGCAACTGTCTTTGCTATCAAGAGCACTAACCACAGTGCACTATATTCCATGTGTATGATGTGGAGTATATAGTCGCAGGATCGTTTGCTACCTAGCGCACTAACTACAGTGCACTTTATTTTATGTGTATGATGGGGAGTATATGCTCGCAGGATCTGTTGCTACATAGCGCACTAACCAAAGTGCCCTTTATTTCATGTGAATGATTGGGGAGTATATGTTCACAAAATATAAGAACTGATTGGATGGTTGGTCGGTTGTTAATACTCCGGAATGCTGAACTATGTGGTTTATGTTTAACGGTATTGAGTGTTCATTCTAAGGTATATACACCGTGTCTGCGTTTGTAGTCTTATTTTCTTGCACAAGCCACACATACCTAACTTTTCATGTAATGTCCTTTACATTTGACAACGCATATCTTTTTCTACATTTTCAAATATGTCTATATTCAAGGTTCAGCATCTTCATTGGTCAGTTGGACTAAAACAATGTCTTCTCGTCCTTGACTTGGGGACGTAAACTATGTGTACCTCAGAAGTCGAAGTGGCGAGGGACACTGGTACAGGGGAAAGTTAATTCACACGCAAAATTAATCCAGTGCATTAGAATTAGTAGCAGGCGTGTGGACTATGCTTCATCAGGCGAAAACATAAATAAACAACACGCAGAAGCATATGTTAACATGATTTTGTAAAGCAATACATGGGAATATTACATTCGTGCGATACGATTGTTAGCAAATGAAAGTCGTGTACATATTATAATCATAAACAAAGTAATTAACAGAGGTAAAGAATTCCTAATGCCAGTGTTTCAAATCATAATATATTACAGAAATTTAATCCCTTTTTTTTTAAATCCAGACTCAGTTTACATTATTCAGTAAGCAATTTCAGGAACAAAGAAGTTGTACAACCGATCATTTTGTGTAGGAAACAACACGCGAAAAGCGCTGTCTCTATCAATGACATGACCGGTTTCCAAGATAGGACGTGCAATGGACGACGCCGGAAGTTATAATTGTAGTGTGTCACAATCGTGACCCCAGTGATCCAATCGCGTGTGTGTAGTTTCTTGTCAACCCAGTTTGGTATGTGTTCAACAATCCTGGTGTGTAACTGCCTCTCTGTTCTGACAATGTTGCATTTACCAACTCACATGCAGGTGCGACTCCACCTACATTGTTGTTGATAGTATACTGTGTTGTTGATAGCATACACTGTTGTTGATAGTATACTGTGATGTTGATAGTATAATGTGCGGTTGATAGTATAATGTGTTGTTGATAGTATACTGTGTTGATTATAGTATACTGTGTTGTTGATAGTATAATGTGTTGTTGACAGTATACTGTGTTGTTGATAGTATACTGTGTTGTTGATAGCATACTGCGTGGCTGATAGTATAATGTGTTGTTGATAATATACTGTGTTGTTGATAGTATACTGTGTTGTTGATAGTATACTGTGTTGCTGATAGTATAATGTGTTGTTGATAGTATACTGTGTTGCTGATAGTATACTGTGTTGCTGATAGTATACTGTGTTGTTGATAGTATATTGTGTTGCTGATAGTATAATGTGTTGTTGATAATATACTGTGTTGTTGATAGTATACTGTGTTGCTGATAGTATAATGTGTTGTTGATAGTATACTGTGTTGCTGATAGTATACTGTGTTGCTGATAGTATAATGTGTTGTTGATAGTATACTGTGTTGCTGATAGTACTCTGTGTTGTTGATAGTATACTGTGTTGCTGATAGTATACTGTGTTGTTGATAGTATAATGTGTTGTTGATAGTATACTGTGTTGCTGATAGTACTCTGTGTTGTTGATAGTATACTGTGTTGCTGATAGTATACTGTGGATAGTGTTGTTGATAGTATACTGTGTTGTTGATAGTATATTGTGTTGCTGAATGTATACTGTGTTGCTGATAGTATACTATGTTGCTGATAGTATAATGTGTTGTTGATAGTATACTGTGTTGTTGATAGTATACTGTGTTGCTGATAGTATACTGTGTTGCTGATAGTATAATGTGTTGTTGATAGTATACTGTATTGTTGATAGTATACTGTATTGTTGATAGTATAATGTGTTGTTGATAATATACTGTGTTGTTGATAGTATACTGTGTGTTGCTGATAATATACTGTGTTGCTGATAGCATACACTGTTGTTGATATTATACTGTGTTGCTGATATTATACTGTTTTGTTAATAGTATACAGTGTTGTTGAAGTTATATTGTGTTGTTTAGGGTATACTGTGTTTGTTCAGAATACACTGTGTTCTTGAGGATATACTTTGTTGTTGATGATATACTGTGTTGTTGAGGATATACTGTGTTGTTGAGGATATACTGTGTTGGTGAATGTATATTGTGTTGTTGAGTGTATACTGTGTTGGTGAATGTATATTGTGTTGTTGAGTGTATACTGTGTTGGTGAATGTATATTCTGTTGTTGAGTGTATACTGTGTTGGTGAATGTATATTGTCTTGTTGAGAGTATACTGTGTTGTTGATGAAGTACTGTCTTGTTGAGGGTAATAATGGGTTGTCAGAATATCCAAGTTCTAGTTGGTTAGTTGGTTAGTCGAAAGATCATCCTCATTGCACATCGAACCATTCAGTCCATAAGTGCTCGGATCCCCTCCTCGGCAAATCCCGCAGCGTGTAGCGGCTAACGACACCAGTTCTGTGTTGGTTTATCAATCTTCTTTAGCTTCCTGCGTAGTGTTCTTGTTTGGCCACCCCTCTTTTAATTTGCTGTTCTCGCAGTCTGGCCATGGTTGTGGATTCACAGTCATCACTTGGTTCACGCAAAAGTCTTACTTCTCGTAGAGCATTCAGAATGTCAGCCTGGTCCATGGCGCGTCCGCCCTTCATCCTAGCCTCACCTGCGAGCTTGTCAGCCCGCTCATTTCCTTGTACTCCCGCATGCCCAGGCACGAAAATGAAACTAATCTTTGCCAACCGAGACCGCTCCAGAGGCAACAACCATTCTCTTCGGATCGACCCCTCCTCTATCCTCTTGATCAGCGGTTCATTGAGTCGCTAAGGAAACATGCCCTAGTGAATGTTTGTGTCTCGAGCCATGTTATTGCTTTACTTACTGCCATGACTTCCATAGTCAGGCTACTTGTGGTTTCAGTGGAAAAACCAGAGTCCTCCTTCACAATTCTCCTTCCGGGCCGAGCCGTAAAGGCCCATGAGCTTCTCACATGTCGGACGACCGACTCATCTGTGTAGATGACAGCATCACTGTCTAGCGAATTCTCGAAAATCAACGCTTGTACTTCAGCCTCTACAACTGACGGATTTGGTGTCTGCATTTTCTATCTAGTTGGATGCAAACTGAAAAGAATATGCAGAAATCTGTTGGCACTTGTACTCACTCCTCGCCAGGTTCTAAGTCCTCAAGTGAACACACCTGTTGAAGAATGTCTTCGGCTTGACCCATCCACGACCGTCCTCTTTTTAACCTGCTGCCCTTCACCTTCATAATTTCACTATGCAGTGGATGTGGTGTGATTGCGTTAACTCTGAGGTAGGAGCGTGCTCTGCAAACTTGTATTCTCTCTTCAATGGTTGGAAAATCAAGAAGGTAGCGCATCGCTTGTATCTCTTGTACATCCAAGAATAATGCGCATAGCTTCATTCTGTATCCTTTCCATCCTTTCTATCTGCTTACGGCTGAGAGTCAGGATTGCCATTGCATACTCCAAAACAGACATGACCAGCCCCTCGTACAGAAGACATAGATGGCGCTGCCCACAGTTTGCTGCCGTCATCACCCGCAACTCAGCCAAACCGCGCTTGGCCTTTATTATCACCTGGTCTATGTGCTCATTACGAGCAAGGCTTCGGTCAAAACGTATCCCCGGGTAATTCATTGCCTGCGTTCTTTCAACCGTCTCTGAACACAGCTTTACAGTTGGTGTTGGAGTGTTGACAATATAATATCCAAGTTCTAATCTATTCCTTCTAGTACGAGGAGATCAAATTGTTCCTTATCAATACTAATTCTAGCATTCCAGGTAATGTTTTCACCAAATTATTTAAACAGATAATGAGACCAAATGAAAACTTTTCCTGCGCCCTATTATACATCAAATTGATCTGCTGTATAATTACATATTCTGAATGTTGCCTTTTGTTCAGTGTAAACTGTTTTAAGTATTTTTGTAAAGTCTAATGCGGAATGCCATTTCTCTCATTATGTCCTATAGTTCACGTTCTACACTGTCAACTCTCTTTGAGTAGTATATAAAGCGCAAGTACTGATCTATATAATATCATGTTAAATATACATATGCCTCCATGTCATTTAAAGCCAGCTTGTACTATGTTCGTGTTTTATTCTATGTTATTAGAAATTCTTGCCATTATTAATTCTAATAAAATTTTGCTTGCGTGACTTACGACGATGACACAGTATTGGTAGCGGATCAATCAACAGACCTACAACAATTGTTGGACACTGTAGTAACATAAAGTGCAAGGAAAGGACTCTCCTTGAATATCAAGAAAGCAGTAACAATGGCGATATCAAAGAATATGGTGACACCAAAATGTGACATAGAAATAGAAGGAAAATTTCTTAACCAAGTGGATAATTTTAGATACCTTGGGGCATTTATAACATCGGATGGAAGATATACAACAGAGATTAGGAGCAGAATAGGGCAAGCAAAAGCCGCATTTCAGAAAATGAAGAGTATCTTATGCAATAAGTCACTATCACTGAATGTAAGAGAGTGCTGAAATGCTATGTAGAACCAGTTTTGCTGTATGGCAGTGAATCTTGGAATGTAAATGAACGAATTAAGAAGAAATTAGAAGCAACAGAGATGTTGTTCCTGAGATAAATGTTGCGAATTCCTTGGACTGCCAGAGTAACTAACAACGACTGCCTGAAACAGGCTGATGAAACTAGAACATTATATACAACAATAAGAAAGAGACAAACATCTTTCTTCGGTCATGTGATGAGAAGAGAGGCATTGGAGAACATCATGACAACTGGAAAGATCGAGGGGAAGAGAGGCAGTGGCAGACCAAGAGAAATTATGCTGGATGGATTGAGACGGTGGCATGGAGGAATATCAGCAGCAGAGTTGACCCAGAAAACCAACGACCGAGATCTGTGGAGAGCCATGAACGCCTACGCCAGCTGGCAGGGCACTTCATGATGCTGATGATGACTTAACAAGCCAGCTGTTCTGTAACTGTACACCATTTCATGCCAGCCCTTTTAGTTTCTCACTTATGTAATCTCACATTTTTAAAGATGCTTATTGCCAACTCAGTTTCATTTAACACTGGTTCCACTTCTTTCTATTTTGGCATTTCATTGTTTATATATTTTTTATTGTAGCATGTTTATTTTTATAAATTTCGCTGCAGTATTATTTCCATCTTTAGTCATTTTTGTATGTTCTGTTAGCGTTCTTCCACTTGTGTCCTTTTTAATACATGTCTTCATTATAAGGCTTCCGGTCATTACTTTAAGTTCTCTGAACATTTAGTGATCTCCCCAATTCCTCTGGTGTTCTTCCATCGCTGCATGCTAGTCTTGTAGGAATTGCATCGTGTTTGTTCTTACGTACGAAAGACTCGTATTTCTCTTGTAAGTTTTTTAAATGCTACCGTTTTGTATTTTACCACCTTCCTATTCCTTTAACCGGTCTCCCTGGCCGAGGAGTTAGGAGCTTTCTCCTTAACCCCGAATACTCTCGTGGTTGACTTGAGCGCACGAGAATTGGAAGCGGTTCGAGTCGCGCCAGTGACTTATGAGAGTATGGAGCCGGTCGCTCAGAAAGTCGTGGCGTGCTGATGAGCGTAATCTAGCCTAGGAATCAACATGCAGCTGAAAGATGCTGATGTTGACCGCAATATCCTGAAACAGGATGGAAATGCGGGGGGGGGGGGGGGGGGAGGAGGGGGGGGGGGACTATTCCTTTCGCTTTTTGCTCTCTTCTCTGTCTTACAATCTCTAACAATAATCTGGAATCCAGTTGTTATTTCTTGTCCATTTGTATGGAACAATATCCTTGGCTGGTTATATTATGATATCTCTAGCATGAGTGGTAAATTCATTGGAAATCTTTTTTTTTTTGGACTGTCATCAATATGTCGAACCGTTTCTACACTTTAATTGTATAATCTTCTGGTGTTTTGATGGTGTCATAGAGTATTGATTTTGGTTCTTTAATCACTTTTCTCCGTGTAACGTTTATTTTGGCCCTTAATATCACGTTGTCACTACCAAACTCAATATGTGACAGGGTCTTGGCTGTTATTATGCAAGATCTACATCATTATTGTATTAAATACATAGTCTATTTGGTTTCTGGTATTTACATCCCGTGATATCCAGGTATAATCATTCTAGGATGTTATTGGAAGATTATATTGACTTTTTTTTTCGGTGCAGAAAGTTATCATTTATCCTATGCTCCATTTCAATTTCCTGTACTATGATTTCCCAATCTGTTTTTCAACTGCTGTTCTTTCAATGCTCGCTATAGGTTATACATATAAAGGCACATAGCCAGCGGTTTCATTACACTTCAGTTCCAATTGCTCTTTCTTCAAGTTGCTTCTTGTACACTAAGAGTTTAGAAACCGTCTTACCAGTAAGTGTAACATTATCATCACCATGTGACCTGCCAACTGTCTCCACAGGTCCCGGTCTTTGGTGTTCTGGATCAATTCTATTCATGGTATTCATCCATGCCATAGTCCCAGTCCATCCAGGATGAACTTATCTCTGTTCCTCTCTGTTCTATCATTGATCTTTCCAGATACCACGATGTTTTCCATTGCCTCTATTCTCATCACATGATCAAAGTACACTGTTTGTCTCCTCCTCATACTTGCATGTAATGTTCTACTTTCATTAGCCTGTTCTAGGCAATCATTGTTAATTATTATGGCAGTCACAGGTATTTGCAACAGTGTTCTCAAACACCACAACTCGTTGCCTCTAAGCTCTCCCTAATTATGGCAGTCACAGGTATTGGCAACAGTGGTCTCAAACACCACAGCTCGTTGCCTCTAAGCTCTCCCTAATTATGGCAGTCACAGGTATTGGCAACAGTGTTCTCAAACACCACTGCTCGTTGCCTCTAAGCTCTCCCTAATTATGGCAGTCACAGGTAATGGCAACAGTGTTCTCAAACACCACAACTCGTTGCCTCTAAGCTCTCCCTAATTATGGCAGTCACAGGTATTGGCAACAGTGGTCTCAAACACCACAACTCGTTGCCTCTAAGCTCTCCCTAATTATGGCAGTCACAGGTATTGGCAACAGTGGTCTCAAACACCACAACTCGTTGCCTCTAAGCTCTCCCTAATTATGGCAGTCACAGGTATTGGCAACAGTGTTCTCAAACACCACAACTCGTTGCCTCTAAGCTCTCCCTAATTATGGCAGTCACAGGTATTGGCAACAGTGGTCTCAAACACCACAACTCGTTGCCTCTAAGCTCTCCTTAAGTATGGCAGTTACAGGTATTGGCAACAGTGTTCTCAAACACCACAGCTCGTTGCCTCTAAGCTCTCCCTAATTATGGCAGTCACAGGTATTGGCAACAGTGGTCTCAAACACCACAACTCGTTGCCTCTAAGCTCTCCCTAATTATGGCAGTCACAGGTATTGGCAACAGTGGTCTCAAACACCACAACTCGTTGCCTCTAAGCTCTCCCTAATTATGGCAGTCACAGGTATTGGCAACAGTGGTCTCAAACACCACAACTCGTTGCCTCTAAGCTCTCCCTAATTATGGCAGTCACAGGTATTGGCAACAGTGTTCTCAAACACCACAGCTCGTTGCCTCTAAGCTCTCCCTAATTATGGCAGTCACAGGTATTGGCAACAGTGTTCTCAAACACCACAACTCGTTGCCTCTAAGCTCTCCCTAATTATGGCAGTCACAGGTATTGGCAACAGTGTTCTCAAACACCACAGCTCGTTGCCTCTAAGCTCTCCCTAATTGGATTGCTCTCATTCCAAGATTCACTACCATGTAGTAGAACGTCTATACGGTATTTCAGTATTCTCTTTTGTTACATTCAATGAAAGTAACTTATCGCACAAGAGACTTGCACAATACAGTTCTTCGAAATACAACAGTTGTCTAAGCACAGATGTAGAAAAACAAACAGTTACACGGCAAATGTAATGATATGGTGGATACTGTTGTAGTGATGTAAAGTAATACGGTTTCATATATATTAGGCCACAATGTTTTGAAGTATTGTAGTTAAAGATTTTCTCTTTTATTTCCAGAAAATTCTTCTGACACACCTCATTTCACAATGTTGGGTTGACTCTAGATAAATATGCGGTTAGGGATACAATCCCACCTCATCTTAAGAATGAACCTGCACTTGTTTCCACCAGGTTGCCACATCTCCGACACACTTTACTCATAATTTTAATAATTTTGCATGGGTAAATTTACTACGGCGTGAAACAGAAAATTCTGGCAAAGAATTCAATGTATATTATGGGATCGATTAAGAAAATCAAGAAATGGGTCTGTTATGTGAAATACTAAGTGTTACATATATTTGAATGTTAAGGAGACCCCGGACTTTTTGTTTCTTGCTGAGGAGGTCAAACGTTGTGATGCAACTAGCGTATAACTTGTCTTCCTTATTTCGTTTTGTCTTTTCTCTTCTAGCTAATGTTTCCCACCTTTTCCTTGAATGTATATTCCAATTTGACACTAAAGTTATCAAGTCACACTGAATTCATTGGTTCTTGCTGAGAGAGTCAACGGTTCTGATGGTACAAGTTTTGAGAACAAAATCAGACCAGTGAAACCTATAATGGTGGTTGTTGTTGTGGGAGTAAAAATGATGGCCATGATAACAATGATAATGATATCGAGGATTAAAGGGATAAAGGCAAGATTATACACGTCATTGCACCGGGTTATGTCCCATCTGACTCCGTCTTCTTTTCATATGGCGGTCTGTTGAAAATGTCACATATAACTTGAACGCTGTAGTTCCAGCGACGACCCCCCCCCCCCCCCCAGGATATCCGAAAACGGGCCCTCGGGAACCGAATACCGAAGCCGAAAAATGATCCCTCAATCTGTGTACGCACGGTGTTTGTAGCGCGAGGCAGGCGGCTTGACCACCCTGGTGATGATGATGACAACGACAATGATCTGTCAAAGTACCGCGGTATCAGTAATCACCAGGTATGCGGGATAAGCTACGGTTGCCAAACAATGCACATAAAATCTCAAAATAAAAAATTATTAATACGGAAAATTATCAGATAAAAATACAATATGCATGTATAAAATAAAAGAAACAATAGCAACAACAACAAAACAAGAACGAATAAGCATTATTACCTGAACTGTTGTTATTTAATCACGAACTGTTCCCATTTGTACTTCCAATCTTCATAGCACAAGTCACTTAAACATTCTCGAATGGTTAGTCCGCAGATCAGCAACGCTCAAAGAAAACCGCAGCACTCATTTCACGGCGACAAACAATTACCCGTTCACAAACAACAAAATCCCATGTCGCAGAAGTAACCAGGTCACAAGCCAAACTTGCAGAAATTGTGAATAGGATAACACGGCAGATATACTGCCGTCTGTCACTATCACTGATTTATCGCACGCGGGGTGGTGTTTTTGTTGGGATTGTCCAAAGCCACGTTATTTTCACACAAATTGCGTTCTGGTCTTCTAATGAACACGGCTAACTAGATTGTAAGCATCTAATCCCATTGAGGTTGCTATAGCTTTCAATTTGTATGTTGTCTAGTGTGTCCTCTACTTTCTATCTCTCTCTTCTGTTTCTATGAGCTCCATGCAATACTTGTGAATTTTTAAAGAGCTGATTTAGTGGCCCCAAAGGATTGGCCAATAGATATTTATGTGTTTGCATCTAGCCATACTTGAAATTCGTCACATCTGCATGTGTTTTTAATATTGAATACAGTTAAGAGAATGTTGAAATTAATAAAGTGCAACATAAGACTGAAAACATTTGTTAAACCACAAAGTAAATAAAGTTATAAGAAGCACAAGTGCACTATCTGAGACACCAAAGAAATAACATTGTAATAACAAAAACAGCAATCGAAACTATGTCAGAGTCATGGTAAGTTATACTAAGAAAGTTTTAAAGCCGCAGTGCGTGCGAGTTACCTCTCCAACAGCACGCGCGACTATACAGAACACTCTCCGCAAATGTTCCCGTGGACGCCACAGTGAAACTGCTTTCTGTCTCCACATCGTGCTTTCACTAAATATCGCGATATCGCGCACGCATACACTTTTCTCTTTTATTTGGCTGTCTTTTCTCTTCCAGCTAATGTTCCTTCTTTTTGTTTGAATGTATATTCATTGTGTGTGTGTGTGCGTGCGTGATTGATTGATTGATTGATTGTGTGTGTGTGAGTGTGTGTGTGTGACATCAAGCAAGGAATCCGTCAAGGGTGTGTGCTGTCCCCCTATCTGATTAACCTGTACGCCGAAAATATAATGAGAAATGTAAGAGATGATAAATCAAATCAAATCAAATCAAATCAACTTTATTAGGGTCACAAATTGGGCGCGCAGGCCCGTCTTACATTCGGCCCTTTCAATCACTCGTCTTTCGTTCATCAAGAGCATTATACATTTGCATAGGAAGAAAAATAAACATTGTGAAATGAATGTTGTAAACATAAACAAGGCTAATTACCATGGTATGAAGCCCATCTCCCACCTATCCATACATCACCCCACCCACACAACACCCCCACCTACCCACACACATGCGCACCAAGGGACACATACACACCCCCACCTACCGACACACATGCACACCAAGGGACACATACATACCCACCAACCGACCCATCCCCCTCCCGCACATCCCCCACCCACACACACTGCCCTCACCTGATCCCCCAACCAAAACACACTCGCCACCCACAAATATTCCCCCACCAACCCACACATCTCACGCCCATCCACATTCTACCCCACACATCCTCTCCCCACCCACACCTCAAACCACCCTTTCCCCAGCCACATCTCCATCGACAACATATTCCCCACCCACACACACAATCCCCCACCAACCCACACATCGCACATCTCACGCCCATCCACATTCTACCCCACACATCCTCTCCCCACCCACACCTCAAACCACCCTTTCCCCAGCCACATCTCCATCGACAACATATTCCCCACCCACACACACAATCCCCCACCAACCCACACATCGCACATCTACTCACACATCCCCAAACCATACACACACATCCCCACCAACTGACATGTCCCTACCCCCCCCCCCCCACACACACACACATCTCCCTAACCACCCATACATCCCCAATCCACTCACACACACACAACCACCCACACATACAACTTCCACCCACCCACACATGCCTTAACCTAATCCCCCACCACACAATCCCCCATACACACATCACATACACCCCCTACCACGCACTATTCCCAACCCACGCACCACACACACACATATCCCTCACCAACACATCCCCACTTACACACCACACACATATCCCCCACCCAGATACCACAAAATATTCCCACCCACACCCACACAGATACCCTTACCCATCTACCCCACATAGACCCACTCACACACCACAAAAATCCCCCACCCACACACACATACCTCACCCACACAATATCACCAACCAACACACCACACACCTCTCCCCACCCACACACGCATTCCCTACCCGTCCACCAACACACACTCACTCACACATCCTCCACTACGCAACCACACACCCCCACCAACCCACTCCCAACCAAACATCTCTCGATCACAATACCCCTACCCCCACACACATACTCCACCCACTCACACATCCCACCCCGACACATACAACTCCCTCACCCACCTACACATCCCTAAGCCACTCACACACCCCCACCCACACATTCCCCATCCACATACACACATCTCCCACCCACACTCCCCCACATACTTCCCCCAACCACCACAATCCCCTGCTCACCCACACATATACCCCACCCATACGCACATTCCCCACACCCATCACACACATCCCCCACACCACACACTATCCTCCACCCATACCACCACAAACATACCCTCCACCCACACATCATTCACACATCCCCCACCAACACACCGCACACATATCTCAAACCCACACGCCATACACTTCTCCCCACCCGCCCTTCCATCCCAAATCCACCCAACACAATCCCCTACCCACACAACCCCGCCTCCCACACATACTTCCTCAAACCATCCACACATCTCCACCCACATAAACACACATCCCCTGCATCCGTCCCATACACATATCCTCCACCCATACACACATCCCCCACACCCATTCCAACACCCGTACTTTCACCCCCACACATCCATCCACACATCCCACCAACACCCACAAATACCACTACCCACCAAAACCCACACACCCCAACCCATCCAAATACATACCCCCACCCACACACCCCCACCCACACATATCCCCACACTCACACACATCCTCCACATACACTCACACTTCCTCACATCTAGACACATACAAAATGTCTCACGTTAGTATTGAAACTAGTATGAACAAACTCCCACACTTTACTCACACACATACACTGACACTTGTCATGAGCAGTCTCATAAAAATGTTAAACATGGAGATAAATGTGTACATAAAATGTATGTGACGTAAAAATAGTGATGCTCTCTCTCTCTCTCTCTCTCTCTCTCTCTCTCTCTCTCTCTCTCTCTCTCTCTCTCTGTCACACACACACACACACACACATTCACTCTCACGCTCACACATTCACTCTTCCGCTCATTCATTCACTCTCACGCATTCACTCTCCCGCTCATTCACTCTCATGCTCACTCATTCACTCTCCCGCTCACTCATTCACTTTCCCGTTCACTCATTCACTCTCCCGCTCACTCATTCACTCTCCCGCTCACTCATTCACTCTCACGCTCACTCGTTCTGTCTCTCATTCACACTCACTGACTCACTCACTCAAACTACAGTAATGAACATGAGTTTATATTATGCATGATAAAATCAAATGGTATTTAACTGATAATATGACAGATGAGAATACACAAACATATGGATTCGCGTGTTACATAACATGCGTGTTACATGACATGCATCTGCTCAGCTCTCTCTCTCTCTCTCTCTCTCTCTCTCTCTCTCTCTCTCTCTCTCTCTGTATTCTTTCATATACACACACTCACACGCATGGCGCGCTCACACACACACACACTAACACATCAACTCTCCCACTGTCTCACTCTCTAACACACAATCCTTCACACACACACTCACTCTCTCAATCACACTCTCTCACACATACACATACACATGAACGCATGCACGCACGCATACACTCCCTCACTCACTCTCACACATACACGTACGAATGCATGCACTGACACATTCCCCCACCATTTCTCGCTCAATCACTCTCTCCACACACACGCATGCACGTGCGCACACACGCATTCACTCTCTCCCTCTCACTGACACCCACTCTCTCTCTCTCTCTCTCTCTCTCTCTCTCTCCCCCTCTCTCTCTCTCGCTCCCACACGCACACACATATATAGTGAACAATTATAGTTAAACAATTATAATGAACAATTATACTGAACAATTATACCAGTAAATGAATTATGGTGGCATATAGTCGGTATGGATTAAGTATTGAAAGAGTTTTCGGTTAAATGTGTAGGGACTCATTGGAGTTTTCAGATCTGGAGGCAGATCATTCCATAAGTGAGCACCAGAATAGGCGAAACATGTTTTGTATAGGTCCAATCTAGGCTTTGAGACATTTAACAAATTTAGGCGCTTGCTGTTCATTGCATTAGATTGAATCAGCGGCAGAAGATACTCTGGGGTATTTTGAGATATAATTTTATTCACTAATTTGGCTTTGTTGAAAAGGAAGCGCTTTTGTAGTGGTAGAAGTCTTAGATGACTGTACAAATTATTACTTTCAACGTGCTTTATGTCAGAAACCAGACGAATAGCGCGGTTTTGTAGAGAACATAGTCGTTTTAAATTAGATTTAGGGCAACCATCCCAAACTGTGGAACAGTAATCGAGATGTGATTGGATATAGCATGTATAGAATATTTTTCGTGTGCTTTCGTCCAGGAAGTGCTGAATTTTAGCAAGTTGGTAAACTTTTTGTGCTATTTTCTTGGTAAGAGCGTGAACATGAGAGCTCCAGTTCAAATGGCTGTCTATTAAAAGCCCTAGTGTTTTATGTTCAGTCACATTAACTATAGGTAACGTGCCCATGCGGAGTTCGAGCGGTGATCCAGTTATGGCTAGTGTCTGTAGTTTTTGTCTGGTCGTTATTAGCATGGATTTGGTTTTGTCGATGTTAATTTGCATGCGGTTTTCATTGCTCCATCTAGTAAGATTATCAAGTTCCTTTTGTAAAGAATTCTCTAATTCACTACGGTTTTCTTGACTAGTATATATAGTACAGTCGTCTGCGAATAGATCACAAGTTGTATTGATATATAAAGGAAGATCATTAATATAAACTGCAAAAAGCAGCGGACCTAGTATTGAGCCCTGAGGCACACCAATATTAAGCTGTGTGGGTCTTGATAGACAGTTGTTGAAGATCACGACTTGTTGCCTGTCGGATAGAAATGACGTAATTATGTTCACCATGTTGGTGCTTGTCTTCATTTGCTTTAGTTTTCTAATTAAAATATCGTGATCTACCATATCAAAAGCTTTTTTAAAGTCTACAAACACCGCTCCACAAATTCTACCGTTGTTGATGTTTAAGTGCCAGTTATCGGTCATTTTTATTAGAGCACTATGGCAAGAATATTTAGGTCGAAACCCAGATTGACTGTTAATTATTAGATCATTGTTAATTAAATGGTGTAACGTTATTTTATGAATGTGTTTTTCTAGTGGTTTATAAATAGGGAGCTATATGATGCCCTAAATATTTGTGGTCTTGACATACCAGAGATTGGGTATACTGATGATACAGTATTGCTATCCACAACACAGACTGGTATAGAAAACCTAATAGCCTCAACAGAAAAGTGAATATCACAACTTGTATCTTAACATTGCAAAAACAAAGAGATTAAAAAAAAAAAACAAAGAGCAAACAGATAAAACCACTATGGAGAAAGAAATATATGTTAATGAGGAAACATTGGAGGTGGTGGAAAATTTTGAATATCTTGGGTCATTGATTACTAACAACGGTGACGCAATGAAAGAAATTAAACGACGACTATCAATTGCTCTTCAAAGACTAAAACAACTGAATAAATTTTGGAATGGGACAGACAGAACTACAAAAATTAGATTTTTGAGAGCATGCATCTTTCCCATTGCAACATACGCCTGTGAGACCTGGACACTTACTAAACAAGCTGAGCCGCGCATAAATGCCTTTGAATATAAATGTTATAGACGAGTTCTAAGAATATATTGGGTAAAGAAAAGAACAAATGCATCAATACTTTAAGAGCTGAATATTGAAGAAGGTTGGCTATTAAAAACGATAAAACAAAGGAAATTAAAATATTTAGTCACTTGAAACTTCATGAAAGTTTGGAGGGAGCAATAAAGGAGGTTTATATGCCTGGGAAGAGAGGAGGAGGAAGGCCAAAGAGAAAATGAGTTCAGGATGTGGTGGATGATCACCAGATGGGTGTATCTGACGAGGGATATCGTGCTTGTGATCGAGAAGTTTTCCGGTAGGTTGTTATGGGAGCAAGGTTCTGCAAAGGACATGCTACTGAATGAATGAATGAATTATGTCCGCATTCTTCATTTATTTTTTTTTTTAATGTGCACCACAATGTCTTGAAACGTTATGTATAGTTCTGTGTCCCTACTCCTACTTTGTTTCTTTTCATATTTACTGTGCAACCCACAATCGTGAAACAGTATGTATAGCTCTATGTCCCCACTCCTCATGTGTTATCTTCATTTAAGATCACCTCACGATCTTGCAACAGCATTTAAAGATCCACATACCAACTTCCTATATTTGAATCCTGTTTTCTGTAAATGATTCTTTTTTCCTGACCTATCTTCTTTTACAAATCATGTATTTAGTGCTCTGTCAATAGATTTGGGCGATCATGCTTCTCTACATCTACCGAAATCCAACTAAATGTAACAATTCACATAGTGAAGTTTTCTTTCACTTTTTCTTTTTTCCATTAATCTTTCATGCTCTTACAATATACTCTACTTTTTCTTTATCCATCATCATTATGTGCCCTGCCAAATAGCATCGGGGGTCATGCCTCTGCAGAGGTCTCTGTCCTGGGTGTTCTGTGTCAATTATATTGATGATATTCCACAATGCCACCATACAATCATAGGCCATCCAGCGTTGTTTCTCTTAATCCACCACTGCCTTTCTACCACTGATCTTTCCAGTTGTAAGTATATTCGCCAGAAATTTTTACGGTGAGCTGCGATGTGGTAAATGCCCTCACATGGCCAAAGGAAACGCTTTAAAGACACTCTGAAGATCTCACTACATTTCTTGGATTTCATAATGTCACTTTGGAGAATGCTGCCAAAGACCGAAATTCGTGGCGCACATCATTACGCAAGGGTGTAGTCACCTGTGAAGCAAACAGGACTGCAAGAGCTGCGAATAAAAGGCTGGACAGAAAATCACTGCAGCAGATCCCCTCCTGGAACGTCAAACATTCTTTTCCCACATTGTCAAAGAACATTTCGAGCCAAAATAGGCCTTATCAGCAATATTAGAACTCACAGCTCCATATTTTTAACCCCACTATATGAAATTATTGGTCAACAACATTCTTGATGGACAAACAATATATTCGCCAGTACTTCTCTCCTCATGATTGATTGATTGATTGATTTGGGAACCGACATCATAACATTCGGGGCATTCCCATAAGCGCTCCGTCCCCATCCTCAGAAGCCAGCGAAGAGTTCCAACCCCAATAGTACCAGTAGCAATCTGATTATATGTGCGTCTCGCCTTTCCTTTAAGCGACGAGCATCGGCCAGATCCCCGCGTCACTCCACGCTGTCGCATTCTTGCCAGACCATGGTGATCCATTTGCTCCTCCGAGGTGTACACGTGCTCTCACAAGGCCGCAACCACGTCTGCCTTATCACGCATCAATACTCCACCAAGTTTTGCACAGCCAGCCAATCTGTCTGCCTGTTCATTCCCCAGCACGCCAGCATGCCCCGGAGAAAAGATCCAGACGATGCTTGCCACCCGTGACTTCCGAAGCGAAGCAGCCACTCGGCACGAAGCTTGCCTGTCCTCACCCTACTCAGCATGCTTTCTGAGTCAGTTACAATCACGATGTGTGTGTGTATCGTATTCTCCATCCAGCGGAAAGCTGCACTGACTGCCTCCACCTCCATTCTTAAGCTACATGTTGTGGTATCATATGCCAGGCTCTCCTGCACCAAACGTCGACCATTAGCCTTTGCCAAGAAACCCCAGGCACTTCTACTACCTCTCAACACCGAACCATCTGTGTAGATAATCACATCACCCGGGGCGAGCATTATCTTGAATTAGTTGCTGGATTTCCACTTCCGTGGCCCTGCTGGCCGCTCTCTGCACTCCAAGCTCAATTTGATTATAACTCTGCACAAGTCTGACTGCTCCGCTGGCACTCTGACCCACTCCTCTCCTCGCCTAATATTGTCCAAGGGGCACACCTGTCTGATCATATCCTCCGCCTGGGCCATCCATTATTTCCCTCTTATCAGTCGCTGGCCCTTAACTGCGTCCAGCGCCTCCTCAAGATATGACCAAAGAACAATGTTGTCTGTATCTTAAAGTTGCGTTTAATGTTCTACTTTCATTAGCCTCTTAGAATGCTTCGTTGTTAGTTACTCTGGCAGGCCAAGGTATTGGCAACATTTCTCAACTCTTAATGTGGCGACACATATGGTGACTGTGGTTGTAATAATTTCTCTTAACGGCTCTTGGCGTCTTTCAAATCATATACTAATTTTGATTGTCCGTGGTATTTTTGACATTATTTTATAAAACAACATATAAAAGGTACATGTAAGTTTAATTGCAGATACTGCTGTTTAAGTGTGAATTGTTAGGCTTCTGAAAATTATGTGGTATAAAGGTGTTTAAAAGACTATTTTCCGAGAGATGAAATTATTCAGTTTCAGAATTAACAGTATAGAAGACGCCGGAAGGATCTAGCCTTTGTGTTGGTCATGAAAGTTAGTTGCATGTCCTTTAACAGATTCATTGCCAAACAAAACGTAGATTTGTACCAAACAAAATTGGATGGCGGAAAATGGGAAGTATGGGTGTATCGCATTTATGACTTAAAAGTTGTTAACATGGCAGCAGACATGTTGTATTATATATCACATTTAAGGGGTTTGATGGGGAAAATAAGTGTATAAAGCTCATGTCAGATATGGAAAGTCGCTTAAGACGATTAATCATCCCATAGCACATTATCAGTTAAGGTACGTGGCAATTAACACCAGCATTCGTGGTTATCTGTGATTTCATACACAATGTTTATGTCCAGTAGTTTGCCAATGCTTTCTGAACTACCGATGCTCATATAATCGAAATCATCGGGAGACGGTCTACTTCCAAAAGACTGCGACTGATTTCAAACCAGCGTCTCGGTATTCGGGAAATTGTGAAACGCACTTCGTGCTCTAAGTCACAGCGCCGGGCTGGTGTGAGTATAACTCGACACTAATCCTATTTGAAATCCGAAGTGACAAGGCAAAAACACAATTATTACTGAGTTGTATGATGACACAGATGTTTTAAAACAAAAATAAATTGATGTAAATACAGATTTCAAATGCATATTTGATTCATTTCACCGCATGCAAAGGGCTAACTACGAAACACGGACTTTCTGACACTATTTTTGCAAAATATGAAAGTTTCTTGATATCCATATCAAACGAATTCCATCAAAGCTTTGGGGTGGTTCAGCCTTTTAAGATGATTCATCTTTGTTCTTAGCACTTTTTTTCCTTTCATTTTTTTTTCAAACTTTCATATTTTGCAAAAATCATGTCAGAATGTCCGTGTTTCGTAGTTAGCCCTTTGCAGGTGGTGAAATAAACCAAGTTTGCATTTGAAATCTGTGATTTACATCAGTTTACTTTTGTTTGCAAACATCTGATGCCATCATACAACTTGGACTCCTGTGAGGGAGTCTCCGTGGCGAAGTGGTCAAGCCGTCTGCCTCGGGCTCCGAAGATTGTGGGTTCCGCATTTATTCGGAGACTCCTGAGGGTCGTCGCTGGAGCTACGAAGTTCGTGCTTGGTGCGACGCTTTCCGTGCTGCGGAAAGAGACCGAGCCATATGGGATAAAAACCCAATGCAATGAAGTCGACCCTATCGACTTTTAAGCGACTTTTTTTTCA
>JACEFZ010022603.1:0-12683 GCA_014155875.1 Cepaea nemoralis
CATAAAAAAAAGCGGTTAGTGAATAATAAAATGCCATAAAAGTTGAGAGGATCGACTTCATTACACCGGGTTTTATCCCGTATAGCTCGATCTCTTTCCACAGGGCGGCCTGCCGAAAGAGTCGCACAAAGCACGAACTCCGTAGCTTCAGCGACGACCCTCAGGAGTATCCGAAAAAAATGCACCTGTGAACCGAAAGACGTAGCCCGCAATAGAGCCCACACCTTCGGAGCACGTGGCACGTCTTTATAATTTGGCCACGGAGCCTTCCAGTGGTTAGTGAATGAGTAACATTAACTTTAGATATTATATTACATTATTAGCGTAATTTATCTGTTCACCATTCACAATAAACTATATTATACTTAAATACTATATATATTATCACAGAAACAAGACAATCACAAGTCCTTATATATTATCACAGAAACAAGTCAATCACTAGTCGTTATATATTATCACAGAAACAAGACAATCACTAGTCCTTATCTGATTCGCTGCCGACCGCCAACCGATTGCCGAACAGTCTCAACTGTTTTGTCCCTTCGTTAATATATTGCCAAGATTTGTGCGGTCCGTTTGTTTCTTTCGTTTGCGATCCCTTGCTCAATTTTAATACCCTGAAACGAATTTTTACGCCGAAAGAAGGTTGTTCATTTACACAGGCCACGAGTCTCAACGACATTTGGTGACTAAATCGTGTGGATGTGTTTACAAGTTGTGTTAAAAAAGCTGCAGTTACTCGCGGTTTTAGGAATTGCATGGGTCCTTGATTTTCGGCCTCATTTACATCAGATAACAGTTTTAAACAATGTTAGATTGTAGTTATTCTTATTTAAAGGAAATTTGTGAACGATTCTAAACTGATAGCACACGTTAAATGTGTTTTTTTCCGGTTAAAGTTAAAATGTATTATTTATGAATGTATTGTAAACAAACAAACTAACTCTTAGTCTTAGCCGCTAACTGTGAAGGTTTGTCATCATGTTGAATTAGCTGATGGACCACACTTGTGACCCTAAAGTTTGCTTTGCCTATCACAAAGTATTTAAGAAGTATTTAAATAATTAAATTAAAAGAATAATAATTATAACTAACTAAAAAGTAGCGTACATTTTGTGTTTATCGGCAGAAAACGGTCAAAACATGTCTCGTGATCTTTCGACATTTTCCATTTTATGTGACAATGCTGCGCTTCAAAATAGGATGTTTTTATTGTAATTTATTGGTGTTATGGAGCCGTTCTAGTGATTTTTGTGTAGCAAAGTGGTGTAGTTATCATAATTCAGTAAGTTTCATTGGATTTTAAACACCGTCGGATCAGTAGCGCCTTGGTAAGTGGAAATTTCACGTACTTGTCACCTCTGTCATCAATTTATTTTTTACAACATCTGCTAATATTATTATTATATTTCTAACTGTTAGCAACAGTAGCAATACCAATGTGTTCCTTGTGCAATGTCCTTTAATTTGATATATAATACAATATATTTAATACCATTTTAACAATGTTTAGATCAATATTGTGGCATACTCCTACTTCCCATTTTCTGCCATCAATTTCTGCTTGGGCAAAACCCATGTTTTGTTTGGCACTCAATCAGTTATATATTATCACAGAAATAAGACAATCACTAGTCCTTATATATTATCACAGAGACAACAAATGCAAATGAACATGTATATAATATCACAGAGACAAAGAAAATCAAATTTTCATGTATATAATATCGCAGAGACAAGAATATGAAATATCAATGTATATAATATATCAGAGACAAGAAGGTAAATTTGATGCGACAAAAGTCGACTAAACAGCTCACAGCACAGACTCAGTTCCAACAATGAGAGAACCAACCCTGACAACAATACTATATCCTGTGTAGCACACTTGCTTGCCGCTCCACTGGGCAAATGTTCGAATCCTCATAGAGGCAGATATTAAATACATAAACGGGGCTCACAGGTTGAACCATTCTAAATGGGTGCCCAGAAATCGTATGGGAAGTGAGGGCGACATAATCCTTTATCAACTATACGCTCAGTGTTGATTTTTCTACACAAACATGGGGTTAGCACCATGTAGCCAATACAAACCACACGTTATACATAACCACATGTTATACGTAACCACAAATTATACATAACCGCACGTTATACACAACCAAGCGTTATCATCAGTAATCGGGATTTGTTAAAACTACACGTGAACAATCACTTTGAAATTAATAGACGCAGGTTGGCATGGCCGAATGGGTAAGAAGGCATGTTCTTAAACATCCGTTGTGCTGATGCCGAGATAAGCGGTTCAACCCCTATACCGGACAGCTGGACTAAAATGTTGACCTGTCGTCCTTGACTTGGGGACGTTAATTACAAGTACCTCTGAAGTCAGAGTGGGTTCGCCTGATGGCGAGGAACACTTTAAAAAGGGAAAGTTAACCCACATGCAAAATTCATATCACTACTATAAATAGCGTGTATGGACTACGCTTGAGTTCAAGGCGAGAAAGCGCACCAAAAATAATAATAATAATAATAATAGAAGCTTCTTGTTAACGCAATAACTGACTTGATGTTACTTATTCAGAAACCATATTTGTTGTTACTCATTAGCTAACTAATACCAATCTTACTTACTCACTAACAATTTTTGATGTTACTTATTAACCAATGTTAATGTTGGTCATTCACTTCTTTATGTTGCATATCCCTTACAGGACATTGCAGTCAACACCAGCATTTTTCAGCTACTGTTGATGAACTAGGCAAGTTTTACTGTCAGTAGTTTGCCATTCCTTTCAGAACGACCGGCTCATATACCCCGTAAGTTACCAGAGCGGCTCGAACCGCTAGACGATTCTCGCTGCTGCTGTTTTCCCCACGTGGATATACAGGATTACGAACAATGTCGTTAACTCTTTAGCCAGGGTGACCGGCTCATTCACTAACCACTCTTAATGTTACTTATTCAATAACTATTGTTAATATTACTAATTCACTAACCACCCTTTATGTCACTTATTAATTAACAAATGTTTATGTTACATAATCACTAACGTTTCATTCATTTACTAACATAACTCGCGACACGCGTGCCAGAAATGACTGGGTCACAATCTTTTTAATCAGACAACGTGGCATATTTAACTGCCTCGTGACGGTCCCAAGTCCGTGGAAACAGAGAGGGAAAAGATGTGACGCTTACATACGTCCAACATGTTGGTAGAACTGTGCACAAGTTTCTGTGGAAACGATTAAACACAACCGTTGGCCCATTAGTTAACTCATCATCATCAGCATACGCCATGCCGATAAGCGTTGGCGGTCATGTTCCGCCATTACACACGATCACCAGAGTCGTGGATTAGTTTTGTGTTCTTGTCTTGAGCATACCACATGGCCAAGCCATCCAGGTATTTACTTCTTTGCCTTCATCTTATTGTCCCCCCTCCCCCCCCCCCCCCCCCCAATCTTGCCAGTTGTCACCAAGTTCTCCAATTTATTTCTTCTCATAATAGTAGTGTAGTAACGTGGTTATCCAGCGCATTTTTGTGGTGGTGGTGGAAATCGATATTCCACCACAAAGGGCGATAACTCTTTTTTCCCCAAAAATGTAGGCGGTCAGAGGCGGTCTGGTCTAGTGACTCATCATAGGTGACGTGGTCTAGTGACTCATCATAGGTGGCGTGCGTGGTCAAGTAATTATAGGTACGACATTAAAAAAAAATACAACATAAAACATCAATAAAGAAAACAAACGACTCAAGTAAGGTATATAATAATTTTTAATAAAACATATATAGAAAAAAAAAAAAAAAAAAAAAAAAAAAACATAGTCAAGTGACCCCTTAAATTATAGGTAAGGGTGTGCGATGACGTGCTCAAGTGGTGGTCAAGAGGTGGTCAAGAGGTGGTCAAGCGGTCAAGAGGTGGTCAAGTGACCCCTTAAATTGTATGGGATGGTACGTGTAGTGACGTGGTGATGATCAAGAGGTGGTCAAGTGGTGGTCAGGGTGTGGTCAAGTGGTGGTCAAGATGTGGTCAAGTGGTCGAGTGACCACTTAAATTGTCGGGGAAAGTAGGTGTAGTGATATGGTGATGATTAAAGGGTGGTAAATTAGTGGTCAAGCAGTGGTCAAGTGAGGAAAATTTTAGTGGAAAGTAGTTGTAATGATATGGTGATGATTAAAGGGTGGTAAATTAGTGGTCAAGCAGTGGTCAAGCAGTGGTCAAGTGGTCGAGTGACCACTTAAATTGTCGGGGAAAGTAGTTGTAATGATATGGTGATGATTAAAGGGTGGTAAATTAGTGGTCAAGAGGTGGTCAAGCGGTGGTCAAGGGGTGGTCAAGTGGTTAAATGACCCCTTAAATTGTTGGGGAGAGTACGTGTAGTGACGTGGTGATGATCAAGAGGTGGTCAAGTGGTGGTCAGGGTGTGGTCAAGTGGTGGTCAAGATGTGGTCAAAGTGGTCGAGTGACCCCTTAAATTGTCAGGGAAAGTGAGTGTAGTAAGTTGGTGATGATCGTGAGGTGGTCAAGTAGTGGTCAAGAGGTGGTCAAGGGGTGGTCAAGTGGTTAAATGACCCCCTAAATTGTATGGGAGGGTACAGTTAGTGATGTGGTGATGATCAAGAGGTGGTCAAGTAGTGGTCAAGGAGTGGTCAAGGGGTGGTCAAGGGGTCAAGTTACCCCTTAAATTGATGGGAAGAGTACGTGTAGTGACACGAAGATGATCAAAATGTAGTCAAGTACTCGTCAAGTGGTGGTCAAGCGGTGGTCAAGTGGTCGAGTGACCACATAAATTGTAGAGGAGAGTAGGTGTAGTGACATGGTGATGATCAAGAGGTGGTCAAGTTGTTAGGTCTAGAGGTTGGGGTGTCTCAGTCATGAAGTATCAAACTGTCTGCTCTGGGAAGGATGTCGCTGATCAGGGCGAGTAGGTTCTAATACGTTTATCGCTATTGTCTATAATTGGCGTGGTTGTATAGTAATAATAGTAGAGTTGTTTCGTAGTAATGTTAGTCATCATTATCAAGGGGCATGTTAGGTGATATTTATATCGGTAGTAGTAGTACCAGTAGTAGCAATACCAACAATAGTACTAATTATCATCATCGTCACGTGTCTTACCAACGGACGTACCACCCACACATTGCGATCTCCAACACCATTAAACAATTCCGGGGTTGACTCACAATACAGAAATCCCCAATTAACGGCATTACCTTCATGTAATGGTGGTACACATAGTACCAATAGCACCAGTAGTAATAGTCACCAACATCAGCAAGAGACTTATCGCCTGACATTGGTCAGTATGACACTCCATAAACTATGATCTCCGACACCATGGATACAAATAGTAATAATATTGGTAATAGTAGTAGTGGTAGTAGTAGTAGTAGTAGTCGTAGTAGTAGTAGCGGTGGTGGTGGTGGTGGTGGTGGTGGTGGTAATAGTAGGAGTAGTAGAATAGCGAGGGTGCTTGTTGTTTCACTAAGTATTTGTATATCGTATGTAGTATAAAGCTAGTTTGTGTTGTATGCCATGTAAGGTGTTACTGAAATATCTGTATTTTATAGTTCTAAGAGGTGATGACGTCACAACCCACCAATCTATCATCTTATTGATAGTGTCTCCAGTGCCACGAAATAGGCTCATTGTGAGATATCGATCATTTCTCAAAGCGACAGCATCCGGGGTGCATGCCCATTACGAGCAAACATCGATACGCCACTTAAAAGGCAACGACAAGGCAAAATGGCGTCGAATACAGTGTAACGTACAAAACTTATGAGGTCATCGGTTGTCCATTCTATCATGGTCGACAAATAGGCGCTCACTAACTTCACAATAGGCTCACTCAAATAAACATATAGGATGATAAGGCACCGACCCAAATGTGAAAAATGTCGGCCAAATACAGAAATAGTTCGTCCACATGTATGCAAACTAGGAAAATTTGTTAGTCGAACGGGACATATATGACCAAGTAGGGAAATTTGAGAGCCATAAGTGAAAAAATATAATCCAAAGAGAGGAATATCTCATTCGAACTTATAAAAAGAAGGAAAATTCTCAACCAAATGAGAAAAAGTTAGACCAAGTATAGTAACATCGCAACCAAACTTATGAAAAGTAGGAAACTTTGTTAGCCAAAGCGAAAAAACCTAGGTCAAGTAGGAAAATCTGTTAGCCAAATGTGAAAAATGTCGGCCAAATACAGAAATAGTTCGTCCACACGTATGCAAACTAGGAAAATTTGTTAGTCGAACAGGATAAAATATTGCCCAAGTAGGGAAATTTGAGAGCCATAAGTGAAAAAATATAATCCAAAGAGATGAATATCTCGGTCCAACTTATAAAAAGAATGAAAATTCTCAACCAAATGAGAAAAAGTTAGACCAAGTATAGTAACATCGCAACCAAACTTATGAAAAGTAGGAAACTTTGTTAGCCAAAGCGAAAAAACCTAGGTCAAGTAGGAAAATCTGTTAGCCAAATGTAAAAAATGTCGGCCAAATACAGAAATACCTCGGCCGCACGTATGCAAACAAGGAAAGGTTGTTAGCCAGATAGGAAAAATATTCCCCAAGTAGGAAAATTTGATAGCCAAATGTAAAAAAAAAAAAATATCACCCAAAGAGAGGAATATCTCGGCCAGACTTATAAAAAGTAGGAGAACTATGTGCCAAATGGGAATAAGTTAGGCCAAATACAGAAATATTTCAACCAAACATATAAAAAATAGGAAAATTGATAACCAAACGGGAAATATATTGACCAACTAGGGAAATGTGTTACTCAAAGAGGAAAAATAATGACCAAGTAACGAAATACATCGCTCAAGCTTATGAAAACTACGAAACTTTGTTAGCCAAATGGAAGAAACCTTGGTAAAGTAGGAAAAATCTGTTAACCAATTGTGAAAAATGTCGGCCAAATGCAGAAATAGTTCGGCCACACGTATGCAAACAAGGAAAGGTTGTTAGCCAGATAGAAAAAGTATTAACCAAGTAAGAAAATGTGATACCCAAAGGTGAAAAAATATCAGACAAAGAGAGAAATATCTCATCCAAACTTATAAAAAGAAGGAAAATTCTCAACCAAATGAGAAAAAGTTAGACCAAATATAGTAACATCTCAACCAAACTTATGAAAAGTAGGAAACTTTGTTAGCCAACGAGAATAAAAACCTTGTTCAAGTAGGAAAATCTGTTAGCCAAATGTAAAAAATGTCGGCCAAATACAGAAATACCTCGTCCGCACGTATGCAAACAAGGAAAGGTTGTTAGCCAGATAGGAAAAATATTGCCCAAGTAGGAAAATTTGATAGCCAAATGTAAAAAAAAAAATATCACCCAAAGAGAGGAATATCTCGGCCAGACTTATAAAAAGTAGGAGAACTATATGCCAAATGGGAAAAAGTTAGGCCAAATACAGAAATATTTCAACCAAACATATAAAAAATAGGAAAATTGATAACCAAACGGGAAATATATTGACCAACTAGGGAAATGTGTTACTCAAAGAGGAAAAATAATGACCAAGTAACGAAATACATCGCTCAAGCTTATGAAAACTACGAAACTTTGTTAGCCAAATGGAAGAAACCTTGGTCAAGTAGGAAAAATCTGTTAACCAATTGTGAAAAATGTCGGCCAAATGCAGAAATAGTTCGGCCACACGTATGCAAACAAGGAAAGGTTGTTAGCCAGATAGGAAAAGTATTAACCAAGTAAGAAAATGTGATAGCCAAAGGTGAAAAAATATCAGACAAAGAGAGAAATATCTCATCCAAACTTATAAAAAGAAGGAAAATTCTCAACCAAATGAGAAAAAGTTAGACCAAATATAGTAACATCTCAACCAAACTTATGAAAAGTAGGAAACTTTGTTAGCCAACGAGAATAAAAACCTAGGTCAAGTAGGAAAATCTGTTAGCCAAATGTAAAAAATGTCGGCCAAATACAGAAATACCTCGTCCGCACTTATTAAAATTAGGAAAATTTGTTAGCCAAATAGTAAAAATATTGCCCAAGTAGGAAAATTTGATAGCCAAATGTAAAAAAAAAATATCACCCAAAGAGAGGAATATCTCGGCCAGAGTTATAAAAAGTAGGAGAACTATTTGCCAAATTGGAAAAAGTTAGGCCAAATACAGAAATATCTCAAACAAACATATAAAAATAGGAAAATTGATAACCAAACGGGAACTATATTGACCAACTAGGGACATGTGTTACTCAAAGAGGAAAAATAATGATCAAGTAACGAAATGCATCGCTCAAACTTATGAAAACTAGGAAACTTTGTTAGCCAAAATGAAAAAAACCTTGGTCAAGTAGGAAAATCTGTAGCCAAATGTGAAAAATGTCGGACAAATGCAGAAATAGTTCGGTCACACATATGCAAACTAGGAAAAGTTGTTAGCCAGATAGGAAAAGTATTGGCCAAGTAGGAAAATTTGAAAGCCAAATGTGAAAAAAGATCACCCAAAGAGAGAAATATTGCGAACAATGTCGGCCAAATACAGAAATTTCTCAACCAAACTCATGAAAAGTAGGAACAACTTGTTACCCAAATAGAAAAAATATTGGTCAAGTAAAGAAATAGCGTGGTCAAACCTATAAAAACATACCAACATTTGTTAACACAACTTGGCCACTTGTTCTTACAAACTTGCTCGCTGGCTCAAACAATCTGTCCTCTTGCTATTACAATCGGTCGACCTATCCTATCAACTCACACACTTACCATAACAACTGTCCCTTTTCCCCAACAACGTGTCCACCGACTCTCTCATATTATCGACTCGCCCTATCAACTTACCCACTGACTCTAACAACTTCCCCACAGGGGCTCACAAAATTTCCACTTGTTATTACAAATTGTCGACAGTCTCGCCCAAATTACCACTTACTCTTACAAACTGTCCCAACTGCGCGCACAAAGGTGTCCACTTGTGATTTCACGGCCTCCTCATCACATAGATAAGTAGCCCTTATAAAATACAAATGTATCCCACAAGTCATACAGAAGTGTCCCCCATATTGTCATAAAAAAAAAAATATTTGTGTGTGTAGGTAAGTTCATGTCTTTGGCAGTTCATATTTTGTAAATTCATTTCTTCAGCATAAGATTTGTGTAAGTTCACACCCTAAGCATAAATTTTGTTGTGTAAGTTCATGTCTTCGACAGTTCATGTTTTGCTAAGGCCTAGTTTTAGTGAAAAGGCAGAAGTCTATTGACTAGAATTTCAACCTGAGTGGTCAAATACTAACACTGCCTGTGGACAGCTATTATTACCCATGCGCTAAAGTTGAGAAAATGAACTTCCGTTGAATGGAAGCTACCGCAGACTTGACTTATTAAACCCCTCTGGAAGAAGTAGCGGCAGCTTAACCAGGAAAAGATCGAATTAGTTATCCCCCTTAGTCTGGGAATTATGAAAATATATGCTCACACAAGCGATATTACTCATGACGTCATATAAACAAAAATATAAACGATAACAAATGTTGACTTTGAGTTTACAACAAAAGTTAGTTGCTTACACTTTACAGGATGTCGCAGCCAACCCCAGCATTTTTGGCTGTTTGTGATTTCTTGGCAAGTTTACATTCAGTAGTTTGCCACTGCTTTCTGAATGACCAGTACTCATATCAGTGTATGAAAATATCAACGGGAGATGATCTGCTGCCAAATCGCCTGCAGCTGTGTTTCGAACCCAATATGAAGGATTACGAATTGTGTCTGTAACTCCTTCATCACAGAGCATCATTTTACAAGGGAAATCTTTAATAATGGGGTTTCTGTGTCACAGTCGACTTCATTTGTAAGTTTGCGTTAGTAAATATTTCCTTTAGTGTCAAACCCATAACAATAAATGTTGCATGTCCATTGCAGGATGCTGCATTCAACCCCAGGTTGATCTTATAAGCAATTTTACATTCTGTAGTTTGACACTGCATTCTGAACGAGAAGTCAACATTTCAGACCAACTTAAATGCTAGTGTAGGATTGAATGCCCTGCCTCGCTAGAAGTGTAAGAGCGATCACTTTTATCCTGACGACCATGTAGAATTCTGTGTCAAACCTGGGGCAACCTGTATTTGTAAATAATTATTTTATCATTCAAGCATGACATTATGTATTGAAGCTCTTCTGCCAACATCATCGTGTGCCATGCTGTTAGGTGGTCATGTTTTGAAATATGTGCCATGCTGACAGACAATGATGGTTCGCAAACTCACATGATCACCAGAGGCTTAGATTACATCAAGTTTGCCAGCTGTCTTTAAGTTTTCAAGTTATCATGTACAAAAGATTAATAATTAATTTATAATATTCACTGCTACTGAATTTATTATTACTTGATTTCTTTCTTATACAAATAAAAACTTTATTACTAACTGATCAGTACCATACGTATGTATACACATAAGTAATAAATTTGTAAATATGTTCAATTACTTTAGCTGTTAAGCTACTAATTCTTGTCTTGTATACAGAATGGCTGAATTTATTAAAAATTCATCAATAACATATATAAGTTTATGAGCTATTGCAAATTTATAACAAATGCGGAATTAATTTGCTCATAATTTAATTGTATATGTTATGTAAATTTAAACCTGTTTGTCAAAAGCCATAATTAAGATAACAATATATATTCTGAATATAAAAAAAAAATACCTACACACAAAACTAACTACACGCCAACCAAAGATCACAACCACCCACGGAAAAATTGAAAACGTCACAAACTGTGAACATCTTGGCTCCACAATCAACAACCATGGGGACTGTTCACAAGAAGTCAGACATAAACTGGCCATAGCCATACAGGGATCAACAATAATAAGAGAATATGGCACAACTCCAGCAAACACATGCAAGTAAACTGTGTTAGAACAAGCACAGAGCTTGACATCTGACAATCGTTACATGTGTTGTCAAGTAAACTGTGTTAGAACAAGCACACAGCTTGACATCTGACAATCGTTACATGTGTTGTCAAGGCTTTCTTTTCTCAAAGTGATTTTGATGTTTTTCAAAATTGTGTTGGGCATACACAAAGACACAATTTTAAATATTTGCAGACAGTAGTAGACAGTAGTTGCTGTAGTAGCAATAATGGTAACTGTAGTAGTAGTAGCAGTTGTAAAGGTAAAACGTGAAGTACCCTGCTTTTCCATTTCTTTAGGTACTGAGTATATGGTGAAAGAAAACACCACATTTTGGTAAAACAATTGGCACTCAATGGGTGATGTGGTCAATAGCGCACACTTCGTCTTTACTTTCCAGAACATTTCATGGTGCTTAGTTTCGGCTGAGTCAACCCAGGAGCAATAGTGGGGACTCAATTACATGATCTACGGGTTAACCATTCGCTATCACGCTCTCGACGGCCTGTGCACTTGGTAAGCGAAATTTAAGGGGAAACAAACATCTCTTTTTCACGAGAACATAATATTCATTTTATTGTTTTCAAGGGATATAACTCGCCAACGTTTTTCTAAAGAAGCAATTAGTTATATTAATTGTTAAATTTTTAAAATACTGACACCACCTATTCACAGTTAACACAATAATTTGACATCTTAAAGTTTGAAATAATTGACTGCTAAAATTAATAAAAAATGTACTTGTTAATGCAATATATACAATGTTTCAACACTGCAAGCTCCGTGCACGATGTTAACGACTGTCCCCCAAAGGACGCCCTGACTGTTACTCTGGTTTCTCTTCACAACGTCAATCCGCTCTTTGACTCGTCATTCGGGTTTAAGTACGATGCATTTGCACCTTTATCAAGCAGACATTCGCTTCTCGGCCTTTTGGCTAAGATCATACTTTTAGGGATCATTTCTAAAGGTCGTCTTTGCGGAGTAAATCTTGTGTTTCATTTGCATTCATTGTGTTTATTCCGGATTTCATCAATACTTTCCAAGAATGGCACCAGTCGACAAAATGGATTCCATCGACATTGATCATTTCCTGGAGGGAAGACCACTGCACAACAAAGGTACGTTGGTCATTACATTTACCGGCCCTGGCGCTGCGGCCAAGGCCACGCCTTCGTTAATCTACAGCACGCTGCTGGGCCCATGTGGAGTACCACATGGCGGCATTACTGACGTATACCGGTATGAAGTACCTACTCGGTGGTATGTCAACCTGACACAGGCGGCCCATGTGGCAGTATACAAAGGCCTTCATGGCAAAACAGTTAAGCTGCCGGCGGAGGGACTGGAGCTATCAATAGAGCACCTGGAACGAGAAAGGGACCGAGTTACGATTCATTGGCTTCCCAACACTATTTCTCCACAGGGAGTTAAGTTCATAGTGGAAAAAACAATTGGAGACGAAAACGCGGAAGTCTTCAGAATCCAGTACGGTGGCGGCAAGTGGGGCGTGCTGTGCACCCCCACAAAACCGGTGCCGCACTACGCAAAGATCACGGCACCAGGGAAAATAACAGGCGACCACCGCATAATGTTCTCTATGCCCGTTCGCCGGACCCAATGTCCATATTGCAGCCTAGACGATCATTGGTCTAACCAATGCCCGACAAGGCGGCAGAAGAAAGACAACAAGAAAACCTCTGAACTAGCACAAGAGAAATTCCCGGCAATCATGGGGAAGGCCCACACACAGAAAAACAACGCTGGGGG
>JACEFZ010022604.1:0-118554 GCA_014155875.1 Cepaea nemoralis
TTTTTTAAAGGTTTTTCGTCATTTAAAATCCTTCCCCCTTTTTTACCCAAGGTTTTTTGGCCAAAATTTTTTTTTTGGCAAGGGTTAAAGGGGGGCCCAATGTGCTAGTTTACCGCGTTCTTTTGTATTTTTTTCCCCTTCTTACACCGCAAGGGGGTTTTTTCACAAAGTATTATTTCATTAAGTTTCTGAAAGGGGGCCCAAAGGGGTTTTTTCCTATATTTTCGCGTACTTATCTCATTTTAAGATCCTTTCCCCTGTCTTCACCGCAAGGAAAATTTGGAAAAAATTTTTTTTTTTTGTGGCTGAAAGGGGTAAACCAATTTCAGTCCTTATTTCCTATCTTCGACTTTTTAAAACCCTTTTTTGCCTTTCTTACACCGCAAAGGGAAAATAAAGAAAAATTTTTTTTGATTTCAATGGCTGAAGGGGGGTTGTTTTTTTCCTTAAATTTTGCGTATCTTATCGATCAGGTTAAACCTTCCGCCTGTCTTAACGCAAGGTAATATTTTGGCACAAGATGCAGTTACTTCTGATTTCGGGCTGAAGGAGGGGGATACCCAATCGTGTCTATTTTTTTCCTATCTTTTTTTTTTTCCCCCCCCCCCCGCGGTTAAGGGAAAATTTAATCCTTTTTTTTTGGGGGGAAAAAACCCGTCTGTCTATTTCCTTTTCTTCCCTATTTAAAGATCTTCGTCTTTCCCCCGTTTGCAAGGTAATATTTTGGCCCAAAATGCTTAGATTTTTAAAGGGCAGGGGGGGGGTACCGCGTTCTATTGTCCAATCTTCGCTTCTTACGAAGGTTAATTTGCCTGTCTTACCCGAAAATTTTTGAAAAGGGGGGATTTTTCCATTTTATGTCTAAAGGGGGGGTCGTTTTGTTCCGCTTCTTACCGCAGGTTAAATTTTGCCTGTCTTACCCGAATAATTTTTGGAAAGGGTTAAATTTTTTTTTTTGGGGGGTTTTTCCCCAAGTCGGGCTTTTCCTTTCCGCGTATTTTGACAGTTCGTCCCTTGTGTCAAGGAAAATTTCCAAGGGGGTTTTTTTTATTTCAAATTTGGGTAAGGGGGGTTCCCCAAATCTTCTTTTTCCTAACCCGGGATTTTGACATTTCAAAATCCCTTTGTTCTTCCCCCCCGGAAAAACCAAGTGTCTTTTTTTCGATTTATGGGTAAGGAGGGGGGAAAAAATCGGCTTTTCCAACCGGTATTTTGACAGGGTTTAAAATCCCCCCCCCCCCTTTTTAAGCAAGGAAATTTTTCCAAGTGTCATTTCCTTTTTTTCCCCGGGGGGGGTTCCCCAAATCTTCTTTTTCCTAACCCGGGATTTTGACAGGGTTTAAGTCCCTTCCCGTTTCAGCAAGGAAAATTTTTCCAAGTGTCATTTCTTTATTTCGTCAAGAGGGGGTTCCCCAAATCTTCTTTTTCCTAACCGCATTTTTTATATTTTAAGATCCTTCCCCTGTTTCAGCAAGGAAATTTTTCCAAAATTGTTATTTCCCATTTCGTCTAAGGGGGGGTTCCCCTCTTCGCCTTTCTTCCGATTTTTTTGGGAAGATCCTTCCCCTGTTTCAGCAAGGAAAATTTTTCCAAGTTTTATTTCTATTCTGGGCAAGGGGGGTTCCCCTCTTCTTTTTCCTAACCCGGGATTTTGACAGGGTTTAAACTTCCGTTTTCAGGGGATAATTTGGCAAGTTTTTCTTCGATTTATGTGGTAAGATTCCCGCTTCATTTTATATTTGCGTTCTTATTTTCAAGTCCCCCGGTTTTAAACCCAAAGGGTTTATTTTCCAAATTCGTTTTCTTTGATTTTAAAGGTAAGGGGGGCCTCGGCATTTTCCCCGCGTATTTTTTTCAAAATCCCTTCCCCGTTTCAGGGTAAAAGGAAAAGTCGTTATTTCTATTTCAAATTCGAAGGAGGGGGTTTCCCCGTCTTCAGTTATATTTCCGGGTTTTTATCTCGGTTCAAGTTTTGGGGTTTTAAACCCAAGGTTTATTTGCCAAAAATTTGGTATCTTTCGATTTCAAGTCTGGGGGGTTTTTCCCCAAAGGGGTTTATTGCCAATTTCGGTATTTCTCGGTTTCAAAATCCCCCGGTTTTAAACCCAAGGTTTTTGGCCAAATTTTTCTTTGATTTCAAGTCTGGGGGGTTTCCCAAGTGTTTTGCCATTCTTCCTTCTTTCATGGTTAATCCCCGCCTGTCTTCCCCAAATATTTTTAAATTTTCGTTATTTTATTTTAAATTTCTAAGGAGGGGTATACCCAAGGTTTTCTTTTCCTTATTTCCGGGCTTAGAAGGTTCAAGTCCTTCCCCTGTCTTTAAACCCGGTAATATATTTGGCCAAAATTTTTTCCTGTTTAAGGGGGAAGGATTCCCCAATGTGTTATTTCCCATTTCTTGCTAAGATACAAAATCCTTCCCTGTCTTTCCCCGCGGGTTTTATTTGGCCAAAAGGGGGGTTTCCTGTTTAAGGGGGAAGGGGGTTTTTCCCAAGGTTTTCATTTCCTTATTTCCGGGCTTAGAAAGGTTCAAGTCCTTCCCCTGTCTTTAAACCCGGTTTTTTTGGACAAAATTCAATCTTCGTGTCTTCGAAAGGGGTATACCCAAGTCGTGTCTATTGTCCTATATCTTCGCGTATCTTATCGATCAGGTTCAAGATCCTTCCGCCTGTCTTACACCGCAAGGTAATATATTTGGCACAAGATGTCAGTTATCTTCTGATTTCAATGTGGCTGAAGGAGGGGTATACCCAAGTCGTGTCTATTGTCCTATATCTTCGCGTATCTTATCGATCAGGTTCAAGATCCTTCCGCCTGTCTTACACCGCAAGGTAATATATTTGGCACAAGATGTCAGTTATCTTCTGATTTCAATGTGGCTGAAGGAGGGGTATACCCAAGTCGTGTCTATTGTCCTATATCTTCGCGTATCTTATCGATCAGGTTCAAGATCCTTCCGCCTGTCTTACACCGCAAGGTAATATATTTGGCACAAGATGTCAGTTATCTTCTGATTTCAATGTGGCTGAAGGAGGGGTATACCCAAGTCGTGTCTATTGTCCTATATCTTCGCGTATCTTATCGATCAGGTTCAAGATCCTTCCGCCTGTCTTACACCGCAAGGTAATATATTTGGCACAAGATGTCAGTTATCTTCTGATTTCAATGTGGCTGAAGGAGGGGTATACCCAAGTCGTGTCTATTGTCCTATATCTTCGCGTATCTTATCGATCAGGTTCAAGATCCTTCCGCCTGTCTTACACCGCAAGGTAATATATTTGGCACAAGATGTCAGTTATCTTCTGATTTCAATGTGGCTGAAGGAGGGGTATACCCAAGTCGTGTCTATTGTCCTATATCTTCGCGTATCTTATCGATCAGGTTCAAGATCCTTCCGCCTGTCTTACACCGCAAGGTAATATATTGGCACAAGATGTCAGTTATCTTCTGATTTCAATGTGGCTGAAGGAGGGGTATACCCAAGTCGTGTCTATTGTCCTATATCTTCGCGTATCTTATCGATCAGGTTCAAGATCCTTCCGCCTGTCTTACACCGCAAGGTAATATATTTGGCACAAGATGTCAGTTATCTTCTGATTTCAATGTGGCTGAAGGAGGGGTATACCCAAGTCGTGTCTATTGTCCTATATCTTCGCGTATCTTATCGATCAGGTTCAAGATCCTTCCGCCTGTCTTACACCGCAAGGTAATATATTTGGCACAAGATGTCAGTTATCTTCTGATTTCAATGTGGCTGAAGGAGGGGTATACCCAAGTCGTGTCTATTGTCCTATATCTTCGCGTATCTTATCGATCAGGTTCAAGATCCTTCCGCCTGTCTTACACCGCAAGGTAATATATTTGGCACAAGATGTCAGTTATCTTCTGATTTCAATGTGGCTGAAGGAGGGGTATACCCAAGTCGTGTCTATTGTCCTATATCTTCGCGTATCTTATCGATCAGGTTCAAGATCCTTCCGCCTGTCTTACACCGCAAGGTAATATATTTGGCACAAGATGTCAGTTATCTTCTGATTTCAATGTGGCTGAAGGAGGGGTATACCCAAGTCGTGTCTATTGTCCTATATCTTCGCGTATCTTATCGATCAGGTTCAAGATCCTTCCGCCTGTCTTACACCGCAAGGTAATATATTTGGCACAAGATGTCAGTTATCTTCTGATTTCAATGTGGCTGAAGGAGGGGTATACCCAAGTCGTGTCTATTGTCCTATATCTTCGCGTATCTTATCGATCAGGTTCAAGATCCTTCCGCCTGTCTTACACCGCAAGGTAATATATTTGGCACAAGATGTCAGTTATCTTCTGATTTCAATGTGGCTGATGGAGGGGTATACCCAAGTCGTGTCTACTGTCCTATATCTTCGCGTATCTTATCGATCATCCGGCTCTGTAGTGAAGGTGTTACTGACGCAGTTCGTGATCCCACATACCCGCGTTCGAAACACAGCTGTGGGCGATTTGATAGCAGACCACTTTACGTAGGTTTGTTTATGAAATGTATGGGTGCCGGTCGTTTAGAAATCAATGGCAAACTACTGAACGTAAACTTACCCAGGAATCACGAAGAGCCAAATAATTTTGGGGTTGACAGCTACGCCCTGTAAAGGATATGCAACAACAACATCTTATCGATCGTAGGAGAAATATATCACACAGAAAAAGCGATTGTTGCGAAACCCCTGAGATTACTAATATAACACGTAAACAATTCACAAGTATAGTTTGGCTCTCACGGAAGTAGCAGACAACAAGACATTAGAGGACACACTAGACAACACAGAAGCAGCAGAAAACTAGAGATTAGAGGACACACTAGACAACACAGAAGCAGCAGAAAACTAGAGATTAGAGGACACACTAGACAAGCACTAGAAGTAGCAGAAAACTAGAGATTAGAGGACACACTAGACAGCATAGAAGTAGCAGAAAACTAGAGATTAGAGGACACACTAGACAACATAGAAGTAGCAGAAAACTAGAGATTAGAGGACACACTAGACAACATAGAAGTAGCAGAAAACTAGAGATTAGAGGACACACTAGACAACATCGAAGCAGCAGAAAACTAGAGATTAGAGGACACACTAGACAACATAGAAGCAGCAGAAAACTAGAGATTAGAGGACACACTAGACAACATAGAAGTAGCAGAAAACTAGAGATTAGAGGACACACTAGACAACACAGAAGCAGCAGAAAACTAGAGATTAGAGGACACACTAGACAACACAGAAGCAGCAGAAAACTAGAGATTAGAGGACACACTAGACAACATAGAAGTAGCAGAAAACTAGAGATTAGAGGACACACTAGACAACATAGAAGCAGCAGAAAATTAGAGATTAAAGGACACACTAGAAAACATAGAAGCAGCAGAAAATTAGAGATTAGAGGACACACTAGACAACACTGAAGCAGCAGAAAACTAGAGATTAGAGGATACACTAGACAACATAGAAGTAGCAGAAAACTAGAGATTAGAGGACACACTAGAAAACATAGCAGCAGAAAACTAGAGATTATAGGACACATTAGACAACATAGAATTAGCAGAAAACTAGAGATTAGAGGACACACTAGACAACATAGAATTAGCAGAAAACTAGAGATTAGAGGACACACTAGACAACATCGAAGCAGCAGAAAATTAGAGATTAGAGGACACACTAGACAACATAGAAGCAGCAGAAAATTAGAGATTAGAAGATACACTAGACAACATAGAAGTAGCAGAAAACTAGAGATTAGAGGACACACTAGACAACATAGAAGCAGCAGAAAATTAGAGATTAGAGGATACACTAGACAACATAGAAGCAACAGAAAATTAGAGATTATAGGATACACTAGACAACATAGAAGTAGCAGAAAACTAGAGATTAGAGGACACATTAGACAACATAGAAGCAGCAGAAAATTAGAGATTTGAAGACACATTAGACAACATAGAAGTAGCAGAAAACTAGAGATTAGACGATACACTAGACAACATAGAAGTAGCAGAAAACTAGAGATTGGAGGACACTCTAGACAACATAGAAGCAACAGAAAACTAGAGATTAGAGGACACACTAGACAACATAGAAGCAGCAGAAAATTAGAGATTAGAGGACACACTAGACAACATAGAAGTAGCAGAAAACTAGAGAATAGAGGACACACTAGACAACACAGAAGCAGCAGAAAACCGTCGTCACGTTGCTTACGAGAGAATACGAGATTACGGAGAAAATTCGCTAACCTCTAGGCCAAGAAGCCGGCATTAGTATGTAACAAGGTCATACTTCAGGAAGAGGTTCCAGCAAGACGGGACGCGTGAGACACGTTCCGACATTTGTACAACCGCCATACTGCGGCGATCGGTTCTACGCCTTACGATATTTGTACAACCAATGTCTTACTACAACGATCGGCATCTTCGCCTGACGACATTCGCCGGGGAAAGATGATAGTCTGTAGGCTGCCTGGGGTGCTAGGGTTTTCGAATCTTAAAACCAAGAACATAAAAACAATTGCCGTTTATATTCTATGACTGCAATTAAGGGTATGGTGACAGGCTCATATTTCTGGAGACTGAATAGAACACGATGTCTTCTCCTCCTCCTCCTCCTCCTCCTTCTTCTTCTTCTTCTTCTTCTTCTTCTTCTTCTTCTTCTTCTTTGTTTTATTTTTCTTCTGCATTTTTCTTCTTTCCTTTTCTGCTTCCTCCTTCTTCTTCCGTCTTCTCCTCCTCCTCCTCCTCCTCCTCCTCCTCCTCCTCCTCCTCCTCCTCCTCATTCTTCTTCTGTTCCTTTTTTTTCTGCTTCTTCCTCAGTCTCCTCCTCCCTCCTTCCTTCTTTTCTTCTTCCTTCTTTCTCCTCCTAATTATCTTTTTCTTCCTTATTATTGTTCCCACCTTCGACTTCTTCCTTCTTCTTCCCCTTCCTCCAGTTTTTTCCTCCTTCTTCTTACTTCTTTCGCCTCCACATTCTTCTTTTCCTTCATTATTATTCTTTTTTTCCTCTTTCGTCTTCTTCCTTCTTCTTTCCCCTCATCCTTTTCTTCCTCATTCTTCTTTCTCCTTCTTTTCTTCTTCTTCATCATTATTATTATTATTAATATCCTTCATCTTCCTCTTTATTGTTCGCGCTTTTTTATCTAGTGAAAATTGTTTTGTCATTCTGTTTGCACCTACCATCGTTTCTATATATACCAAATACATATGTTTACACAAGTTATTCTTGTTTATTAATCTCGGATTTAGTCCTGTCAAATGTACAAACAATATACACATATTGTTCATGCTCATTGATTTATTGTCTGTCTGTTGTATGTGTTCACATTCACCCCCCGCAGCTTTCTCTGACGTCATTGTTGTTGTCATGTGATAAATGTCACAGGAACAAAGTCACAATGCACGTTCTCCGTGTTATATTAGCATAAATAATCCAAGTGGTCTGTAATCTGTGGGTAACCAACGACTCACAAACGAGTGCCAAGATATTTCTGGGAAGTCGATAGGTAATTGCTACTTGCAATTATTTTAAGAAGCAATTTCAAATTTCATCATGAATGTTTCTAACACTTATTTACTCTAAAAGGATATGATTCCGTTTTCTACCAGTAACCGTAACACTCCTCTCTATATAGTTCTCTACTAGTGATCGTTACACTCCTCTTTATATATTTATCTACTAGAGGCTGAAACACTCCTCTCTATACACTTCTCTTCATGTGGCTCTAACACTCCTCTCTATACAATTCTCTACTAACTAGTGGCTCTAACACTCCTCTCTATATAATTATCTACTAGAGGCTCTAACACTCCTCTCTATACAGTTCTCTACTAGAGGCTCCAACACTCTTCTCTATACAGTTCTCTACTAGAAGCTCAAACAATCCTCTCTATACAGTTCTCTTCTAGAGGCTGTAACACTCCTCTCTATACAGTTCCTACTAGTGGCTGTAACAATCCTCTCTATACAGTTCTCTTCTAGAGGCTGTAACACTCCTCTCTATAGATCTCTACTAGTGGCTATAACACTCCTCTCTATAGTTCTCTACTAGTGGCTGTAACACTCCTCTCTATAGTTCTCTACTAGTGGTTGTAACACTCCTCTCTATACAGTTCTCTTCTAGAGGCTGTAACACTCCTCGCTATACAGTTCTCTTCTCGTGGCTCATTTTTATCTTTAGAACTTTCCTGTTATACGTTTTAGCATAACTTATGAAGACTGCCCGATCCGTGCGCGGGCTACATATGATTGTTTAGTGGGTTGTGAATAATGTACACGACTGTGACTTTTCACTCTTAAGATAGATGCGTTGGGTTTTCGGGATCCCCTGAGACCTTGCATCTATCAGAACGAGGTTGGTGCTCTGACTTTTCACTCGACCGGGTACCAAAGTACCTTCTCTGTTGGGACTTGTTGCAACGCTGCCCTTCCTATTTCCATACTCAGATATGGCAGGATGTGAAAGACATGTTATTTGAGCTCACAGCTACTGACAGGTGTATTAGGATATAACCAGGTCTTGATTAAGCACCGGTTGTTATCTCTGTGAAATATCTCCCACCTCATATTATCTATTAGTTATTCGTTAGTTGAGGCTCCAACTTCACGGCAAAGGGTCACACCCTGTTCCTGTACCAGTGAATATCATACACAATGCCCCTCATTGTCCCATGTGAAAAGTGGAACAAACAGCAGTCCCGACAAACCAACAGCATGCACAGACATACATGCGTAAGGCATATTTCTCTACTAGTGGCTGTAAGAATGGAAGAAGAAGGTATTATCTATATGTCTAGATCAGTGGTTCTCAACCTTTTTTGGCCCATGCACTCCTTCACCATATGTTCAGAACGTCATTCCCCCCTTTCGTATTCCCTCCATATTAATTCCTCCCCGCCCCTCCTTACACAGTATACGTAAAAATGGAAGCATAATTTAATAACACATACTAGAACAAGTCTACATAAAACGTGATTTGCGGGTCTACTTACGTTATAAAACTAATTTTAGAATGGCGAGAAGTACAGAACCGTAAAGTATGAAGGCAAATACAATACCAAGTAATCAGTTCTTGTATTCACGATATCTTGAAGTAATCTTAACCCCCCCCCCCCCCCCCCCGGAAATCTTAAAATTCCCCCTGGGGAGAGGGGGAGGGTGAACTTCCCAATGGTTGAGAACCTCTAGTCTAGATACTTGAATTTCTGCATAAGTCCCATATTAATGTTGTTTACTTTCATTGTGTAATCTGCCATGATCTGCACAATTGAAATCCCTTTGCTGATTAAGGACTTTCCATGAATATCAAGAAAACAGTAACAATGGTGATATCAAAGTAAATGGTGACACCAAAATGTAACATAGAAATAGAAGGGGAAGGCTCAACCAAGTGGATAATTTTAAATACCTAGGGGTATTTATAACATCAGATGGAAGATGTACAACAGAGATTAAGAGCAGAATAGGGCAGGCATTTCAGAAAATGAAGAGTATCTTATGCAATAAGTCACTATCAATGAATGTAAGAAAGAGAGTGCTGAAATGCTATATAGAACCAGTTTTGTTGCTGGTATTACTACATTTCTCCACTCCACTGGTATTATTTAATTTCTCCACTCTACAGGTACTATTACATTTCTTCACTCCACTGGCACTATTACATTTCTCCACTCTACCGGCACTATTACATTTCTCCACTCTGCTGGCACTATTACATTTCTCCACTCTACCGGCACTATTACATTTCTCCACTCTGCTGGCACTATTACATTTCTCCACTCTGCTGGCACTATTACATTTCTTCACTCTGCTGGCACTATTACATTTCTCCACTCCACTGGTTTTACTACATTTCTCCACTCTACTGGTATTATTACATTTTCCCACTCTACTAGTATTACTACATTTCTCCACTTCACTGGCACTATTACATTTCTCCACTCTACTGGTATTACTACATTTCTCCACTCTAATGGTATTACTGCCGGTCTCCCTGGCCGAGGAGTTACACCACTTTCTCCGTAATCCCGTTTATCATGCAGAGTCTCGTAGCGGGTGAGAACTGGGAGCGGTTCGTCCCCCGCCGGTGACTTGCGGGATAACTGAGCCGGCCGCTCAGAAAGCAATGGCAAACTACTGAGCGTAATCTTGCCAAGAAATCAACAGACAGCTAAAAGATGCTGCTGTTGACAGCGCGATGTCCTGTAAAAGGATATGCGAATTTAAAAAAAATGGTATTACTACATTTCTCTACCCTACTGGTATTACTACATTTCTCCACTCCACTGGTATTACTACTTTTCTCCACTCTACTGGTATTACTACATTTCTCCACTCCACTGGTATTACTACATTTCTCCACTCCACTGGTATTACTACATTTCTCCACTCTACTTGTATTACTACATATCTTCACCCCACTGGCACTATTACATTTCTCCACTCCACTGGTATTACTACATTTATCCACTTCACTGGTACTATTACATTTCTCCACTCTACCGGTATTACTACATTTCTCCACTCCACTGGTATTATTACATTTATCCACTCTACTGGTATTACTACTAATACATTTCTCCACTCTACTGGTATTACTACTATTACATTTTTCCACTCTACTGGTATTACTACTAATACATTTCTCCACTCTACTGGTATTATTACATTTCTCCACTCTACCGGTATTATTACATTTCTCCTCTCCACTGGTATTATTACATTTATCCACTCTACTGGTATTACTACTAATACATTTCTCTACTCTACTGGTATTATTACATTTCTCTACTCCACTGGTATTATTACATTTCTTCACTCTACCGGTATTATTACATTTCTCCTCTCCACTGGTATTATTACATTTATCCACTCTACTGGTATTACTACTAATACATTTCTCTACTCTACTGGTATTATTACATTTCTTTACTCTACTGGTATTACTACATGTCTTCACCTCACTGGCACTATTACATTTCTCCACTCTACTGGTATTACTACATTTCTCCACTCTACTTTTATTTCCTGTTTCGTTCAGATAAAATGTAATAACCTCATAGCCAGGTTGTTCCCACTATGTCTCTGATGAGCGGGAAGCTGTGTCTGAAAGGTCGCGGTGACTGCCTCAGTGTGGCATAACGCAGCCAACATTATTCATCTTATCAACAAATGCCGCAAAAAGAGGAAACAACATTAAAATAAATTGACTTCGCAAACGCAATTGGAGATTGGGACTTAAAACTTAACATCGAAACTGGAACTGAACAAGTGACAAATGACGTGGATTCTTGGAAGGATTTCATCAGACCAAGCTCGGAAAATCATTGGATGAGAAGACCACCTGACCCGCCTTCGCGCCAGTGCATAATTAACATAAATTATTATTTCATCAGAAATGTAGTAAGCCCGCACTTTTGTCTGAATTCGCTCCATGGACGGATGTGAGAAGATTGTGTGACCAAAAATTCAATGGACAAAGCAAAAGTCTGGATCCGAGGTACGTTTGTTAGCCCTTGATTAGACTAAGAACCCGATGTACCAAGTGTCAAGTAACGTAAACCCATGTTTGTGATGTCAATTGAAATGTATGATTATTAATTAAAACCTCAGAAATGTAAAAATGCTCGACTGTAGATTCTAATGACTCAAAGCCATTCCCGGGCAGAATATTCTCTTCGATGAAACTGCCATCTCTGATATTCTTAAAGATAATTATTTACTTTAGGAAGTGCATTACACTATTACATTCTATTCTAAACAACTGTGAGAAGTGATGATTCGAAAGCAATCTTGTGCATTTCACCAGAAACATTGTAAAGGATGCTATCACTGTCTACAGCTGAAATGACAGTTCGTGTACTAGAACAAGTGCCTTGTTCTAAAACAGACTTATCTATGCCTATTTACAATCTGGAAAGCTGAAAGTGAAATCAATCTTTCCTTTCTCCTTTGTCTATAGAATTAATAGGGTTTGGCGAAATGAATATTTATATTTATGTCAAAGTTAATTAGATAAGAGCACTTAAGAACTGCAATACATGAGGAAGTTGTGCTTCGCAGAACACCATCACGCGAAGTGAACTTAACTCATTACTCAACATAACTTAAAAAACACAACACCACTCCACACCACTCATCACCACACAACACAACACTCAACATCACAACAACAACAGATAATGGAAGAGAGTTATTCGACACAAGAAGAAGAAGTAGTTAATTGGGAAAACACAGAGAATTATTTATACACATTGTGAACACCATTGAGTAGAAGAAATGTTATAAATGTATGTCATTTATTTACATGCATCTTGACACCTTCTCACTCTTGTCATTGTCTCACTGTACACGTTCACTGACCCCAGGTCAAATGAAGATTTACATACAGCAGGAACAAGTTGATACAAGGCGTACACAGTGTGATAAACTCTGACCACCCCAAATTAACCCAACACTAGCTTAGAGAGAAAAAAGGAGGGGAGGGGAACTAGTTCCTACTTCAGGAATTTGGGTTCTTTTACCTACTTTTAAAAAGATTGTATTGGTAGGAATGTATATATTTATGCGAATATTCATCAGTGATCTTGGTGGCTACATACCAACAACCACCCAACACATCAGCAAACTAACCACCTAAATCAGACCTGAGAGAGGGAAGCCGAGAGAAGGAGATGAACCACAAGTGAGATGGAGGATGACTTCGCTATGAGCAGAGCATGGGGAGGCCTTCAGTGGAGCTATACGGGCAGACCTGACGTGGATCCATCAGTCAATGGACCCTGGCTTACCTAATCCTCCAGTCACCAGGTTACATTTTACTTGGTATACCCCACACCTAATCTCAGGAAACTAAATGTTGATGCAACATCATCATACTTAAAATGTACAACATCACAATGTTTACTATGTTTTAACACTTGTTGATATCTCATATATTGATGCTTGTTATTGATTGTCTGGGACAATGGTCCAATGTGCAACTGTTCTATTACTTTGTGTAAATCACAATAGAGATGTATGTACTGACCAGAAGGCTCAGGCCAGTCAATAAATGATTAACATGAATTGACCTTCTGTTAATTTGTCAAGTTCAAACCTATCTGTCAACAACTTCTTTGTACATCATGTTGTCAAAATCTAATGTGATTGATTATGTGTTTGATTGTTAAAAGATAAATTAACTCATAATGACTTACTAAAATGGGGAAATAAAAAGACTCTATACCTATCACTGCTCAACATCCATGTTTTCTTCATCTAAATCAGGCTGAGAAAATTCTCCTGACTTTCCTCAGATTTGATAGACTAAAAGGGGGCTCCAGAGCTAAAGAATCATTGGAGAAGGGGCAGATTCCCAATTAGTAAATTACCATTCTTACCAGGGCCATAATCTATATCTCCTAGACAATACTTAACAAAACGAGGCCTGCAGATAACTCAAGGTTCATATTCTGGGGTTATTGAAGATAGAAGAGGATGGGGCTCTACATCTTTTGTTAGAGATGGGGCATGCACTACAGTGATCTCCCACTCCCTTCAAAAATATATGACACTCAGGCACTGGGTTCGTCCCAATATAGGGGTAGGAATTACACAGGGTATAGGGGTAGATACAGGTGTGGGTGTTTCAAGAACTTTTGGCACCTAATGATATCACATGCCCCCTTGATCTCTTGGGTGGTGAGATCGGAGATCTCGCCTTCTCAGATCACAGCGAAAAACAGGAGGCCCCACGTGAAAGTTATGCATGTTGAAAGGCCAATGACAGTTGGAAATTGCAAAGAGTAGGCTGTAAGTATGTAGCCCTGGCAAAAATTGTTAGGAAAGAAAAACTCACAGGTGGATTGAACCAGTGACCTTGGATGGAACCCGTGACCTTGGATGGAACACGTGACCTTGGATGGAACATGTCTAGATGAGGCAAACTTGACACAAATTATGCCGAGGTCTGACACACCGACCTGTGGGGTGCACAACAGGGTGTGGAGCATTCACCCCGAAGGAAGAAGAAGCAGAAGAAGAGGAAATGGTAGCAGAGGCAGTAAGGTCGGCGTCGGCATTTTGTCACATGATATGTTATTTGTTTGTGCGTTTTGTATGTCATTTTTATATATATTTTAGTAAACACAATTTAAGTTCAGGAAAGTCGCGGGACATTTATCTGGTATAAAGAGGGAGTCGCGGGACATTTGTCTGCGGGATATTTGTCTTTTATAAAGAGCAGGTCTCGTAACATTGATCGGTTATAACAAGATGGTCGCGGGATATGTGTCTGTTATAAAGAGGAGGTCGTGAGACATGTATCTGTTATAATAAGGTGGTCGCGGGACATTTATCTGTTATAAAGAAAGAGTCGCGGGACATTTATCTGTTATAAAGAAAGAGTCGCGGGACATTTATCTGTTATAAAGAGTGGGCCGCAGCATACTTGTCTATTATAAAGAATGGATGGCGAAATACAGATATGTTATAACAGGAGATCGCGGAATATTTGTCTGTTAAATAGAGTGGGTCGCGGGTAACTGGTCTACTTAAAGAATGGATCACGGGATACATATCTGTTATAAAAGGAGGTCACGGAATACAGTGCAAACTGCTTAAGGCGATCTCAGATGTGATGCATTTCTGTTGTGAAGAACAATGTGTTTATACCCGGCAATTTTTCTTCTTTAATTCTTGTCTCTTATAAGAGGAATTTCCGATAAGAAGATCTATTTCCTTGGTCCTAGGTGAGTTCGGCGGTCTCCCTGGCGATGGCGATAAGTACGTTGTTCGTAATCCCGTATACTCTCGTATGAAATACAGCTGCGCAAGATTCGGCAGCGGATCGCGTCGCGTTGGTTACTTACGGAGGTATATGAGCCGGTCGTTCAGAAAGCAATGGCAAACTACTGAACGTAAAACTTGCCAAGACATCAACAGCAACTGAAAAATGTTGGTGTTGACTTCAATGTCCTGCAAAGGATATGCGAAAAAAGGGTGAGTTCGAGTTCGCCTTATCAGGTATGCACGGTATTTGCCTGTTATAAAGGGTGGCCTGCCTCGTTCCCAGTAGGCTGGGGCTTTGTTTTCTGACGCCATCGTTCGGTTCAAGGGTGCAGTTTTTTTGTTTGTTCCGGAGACCTCTGGAGGTCGTCGCCGGATCTAAGGTCTTGGTGCTGTGGTGGGAGAGACCGAGCTGTTTGAGGTGGAACCAAATGTGATGAATTCGATCCTCTGGCATTTGATCCCTGTTTGACCAGTGGCCGATTGACCAGGGAGTCAACTTGACATACTGCAAGTAGGCCCCTTTAACCAGTAGACATGTGTTTAAAATGTCAATGAGTTAATAGAACACCTGTCTCCGAGAGAAGAAAGTCCGTAAAGTATACTTCCTTCGAACTAACAAGTATGCATTTGGCGAGATCCTGGCCAATGAAACTTAAAGGCCACTTGTCCTAGAGCAATCACTAAGCATGATGGGCATCGCAGACATTCTGAAGATTATCTATGAACTACTCCTATTTCAAAATCCTATAGCAGATAAAATGTCAATGAGTCTCGACATCCAATACTTCAGGGCCCAGTGCGTCACTGCTTTTGTCTATTTTAACTGATTGTGTGCCATGGAATGATAAATCGTCTCATTCAAACTTCCCGTAACTGCCTTGGGCTTATAAATCAAGCTATAGTTAAAATATCAATACAGTAGTTTTCCCCTGCAACCTCTTTTAATTTGATATTAATACATGTCTGCCACCATATTAACAAAATTTAAGTCATAACTGTGACACACCCCTACTTCCTATTTTCAGCCATCCATTTGTGTTTGGTCAATACCTACTTGTTGTTTGGCGCTGAATCTACTAAATAAGGTCGCGGAATACTTGCCTATTGTATAGGCGAAACTTGAGAACGATCCCGGCTGGTAACATGTTGAGAAACACTGTATTAGATGAGCACCGCCGAGTTGACTTCTCGAGTGCGACCACGCCAGTTCTAGGCAATCCAAGTAATGCTATTTAAAAGGATTCACGGGGTGTTGGCCGCCGTTTTTATTACGAGGCGATTTACTGCCTAAATGCGTGGCATTATGGGGAGAAACATTTCTCCGGGATCGATGTTGTGACCCGTCGTGTCACATCGATTCCCGTGACATTTAAGACACCGTCGTTTCCGACCAGGGTGGTACCTCAGGGGAATACTGTTTATATCGAGCTACCTATCTATCTATCTGTGCACCCCCCCCCCCACCCTCTTTTTTTTCCAATATGATAAAATACAGTAGACTAGCAGAGTCGTGAGCTTGTCTGTAGTCGTGTCAGGAATACTGTCCTGTCATGGAATTATACATGCGCGGGTATTGATTAACTGTCACATAAAGAGAAGACGTAGGTGCTAGGATACACTAGACAACTGTAATATATTGAGTGAAATTTGGGCGATAGCTGCAACTCTGTGGATGGAAGATGAGGGGTGGGGGAATGACATGTGTTAGCGAATAATAATTGCCACAGAGAAGCAGATACCTGAGCGTTTAGTTTTACTGGTCTCTCAACCAGAAGACCGTGGGTCTAGTTCACAGTAAGGCAAATGGTTGTAATCTATCGGTGAAGTACTCCGTACACTGCCTGGCGGTTAGTCTTGGTCTCTAGGAATCGACAGTGGAGCATTCTGGACAAACCCATAGACACTCGGACTCCTACAGCTATCAGGTGTGGATGCTAATCGCTCCAGTAACTCGCTGCTTATAACATGTCGGATACGTTCTCTCATTTCCCTCCCTCCCCCTTTTTTTATTTCAGGTAGCACACTTAAGTCCAATTTCAAGCTTACTTAAATGTGTTTCCTCTGTTATAGTATCTCGAAATAGCAGTCGTTGATTGATAGTCTTCAGAATGTCTGTTTTGCCCTTCGTGTGTAGCGATTGCGCTAGGACAAGTGACCTTTGACTTTCGTTGTTCAGTATTTCGCAAACCGCGTACGTGTTAGTTCACAGAAAGTATACTTTACCACCTTCCTTCTCTCGCAGACAGGTGTTTAATTAACTCGTTCTATCAGAATTGTTAGTTTGGTTAGTTTTGCCTCATGCTGCTACTATTTTCCAAGTAGAAATGCTTTACTATAAAGAGATATATAGTTAATGGCTGCGACTGAATGCTCCACCTCCAACAACCGTGTAGCAATATCATCGATTGTACAGGGGCAGCAAAGACTTTTTAGTCGATTCATAATTCTAGGGAGATCACAATAGATTTATAACCAGGGCACCTAAACATATTCCTTGGGAGACAACAGTAGGCTAACAGCGTGGACACCTAAACATATTCATAAAGTGGGCACCTAAACATATTTCTATGGCGATTACAGTAGGTTAATAATGTAGGCACCCAAATATATTTCAAGGGTGATCACAGTAAGTTCATAACGTGGGCAACTAAACATATTTCTGGGAAGATAACATAAGTTCATAACGAGGGCACCTAAACGTACTGATAGGGAGATCACAGTAAGCTCATAACGTAGGCACCCAAAGATATTTCTGGGGAGACCACACAGTGTGAGCTCCTAAACATGACCTAAAACATCATCTCAATGTTAACTATTGTCTGATCACCTCATTGTTAACCCCTTTTTAATCACCTTAATGTTAACGATTATTAAAACTCTATTATTTTTTTTTTTAAATGTACCCCGGAGAAGTTTCTTGCTATGGGTTTATGATATGATAGAGCCATCACAATGTGTAGGGAGGGATTACACGGAGGAATAGTTGGCACTCTTTCCCTCAATTGACAGCCCAGACATTGAATCTCACTCAATGTTAACCATTGTTTAATTACCTCAGTCTTAACCTCGTTTAACCACCCTACTGTCAACCCTTGTTTAATCTCCGCAATTCACTCCTCTAATTTCTTATTTTGCCCTTTCTCCTCGATTGGGACACGGGCCGTCAACCAACTCACGCCAAGCAGCTCTGTCCATTTTCTACCCATAACACTAGTCTATGTTTTCAACTCCCTTCTCCGTTGTATTTAGGTACCCCACTATACCGTTTGACCTATGGGTTTCAGAGAAGGGATTGTCTAGTTATACTATCCTCAGGTTATCTCAGTGTGTGTCCTATCCAGCACCAGTTTTCCCCCCCCTCACTCTTGATGTACTCAAATGTATTTAGTCCACTCCATGAGCTCCGTGGCGAATTGTTGCGGAAGCAGTTCGTAATTCTGCATATCGCGTTCGAAACACAGCTGCGGACGATTTGGCAGCAGACCGCCTTGCGTTGGTTTTTATGAAATGGTATGGGTGCGGGTCGTTCAGAAACCATTGGCAAACTATTGAACATAAACTTGCCCAGGAATCACGAACAGCCAAAACACATGATGGGGTTCACTGCTACGTCCTGTAAAGAATATGCAACTTACTTAACTCCGTGAGCTATACGTTGGTAATTCAATTATATAATTTCAATTCCACTATTATGCGCAGTCACCAGTGAATGAATGTCTGTAGTTTACAAGTGTCGAGACAAGAACACAATGCTGTTCCATGACTGTGGTGATCATGTGTGAGATGGCGAAACATGACAATGGTGTCGTGTGTGAGATGGCGAAACATGACAATGGTGTCATGTGTGAGATGGCGAAACATGACTCTGGTGATGTATTTATATTATAAGTAAGTATTTAAGTGGTTCTCCGTGTTTCCGATCCACATGATCATCATGATGTACTATGTCGATCAGCAAGGCAGTCATGGTTGGCCATCTCAAACCATCTCGGATCAGGTCTGTATTCTTGTCCCGGTTCTGAAATGTTGCTAAGCCATCAAAGTATTCAACTCTTTACCATCAGCCCCTTGCTCATTTTCACATCAATATTAGAAGAAGAAGGAAGAAGAGTGGACGATGAAGGAGAAGGAGAAAGAGTGGCATCAATAAGCCATGTGTATACTATGATTTTAAAATAATATTTAAGAGTAGACCTCCCCCGATCGTGTTTCCACCTTGTCGTGGTGGGGGAGCTTGAGTTTCTCAATTACCCTGAGAGCTATGCCGGCGGTAGCGTAGCTACCAGCAGGGCCTCCCAAACCGGACAGGTCAAAGGGTAGAGAATAGACAAAGAGAAACACCCTGGTCCTCCAGGTTGGGGGTTGAAGCGTAGGGTTAACATCCCCACCTTTGTAAAAACCTTTTTTGTTACGAAACAGATACATGAGCCTCGATATCGGACTGACTTATCTGGACAACGACCTTGGAACGTTAAAGGACTTTTGAGATTTGGAACATGGAATGTACGGACACTATATCGAGCTGGAGCGGCCGAAGAACTAACCCGGGAGCTGGTTGAATATCAAATGGATATAACAGCAATTCAAGAAATAAGGTGGCCAGGAGAGGGTACTTTAGAGCAAAATGGAATGATTATAATATATGGAGGAAACACCCAAAATAAACATGAATTAGGAACAGGATTTGTCATCAAAAAAGAGTTATGGGGGAACGTTTTAAACTTTAAAGCTGTTAATGACAGGATTAGTAAATTACGAATAAAAGGTAAATGGAAAAATATAACGATGATTAATGTACATGCACCTACTGAAGAGAAAGAAGATGATATTAAAGAAGACTTTTATAATGATCTGGAAGATGTCATAGAAGAAACCCCCAAACAGGACATCCTGATTGTGCTGGGAGACTTCAATGCAAAAATAGGTAGAGAGCAAACTAATAAAAAAGTGGCCGGTACGGAAAGCTTACATACAACTTCAAATGATAATGGATGGAGAGTCATCAACCTGGCAGAAGCCAAAGGACTGCAGATTAGCAGTACCAGACTACAAAGAAAGGATATACACAAACAAACTTGGAAATCATATGACAAGAGAACCTATAATCAAATAGATCACATTTTAATTAACAACAGAAATGCATCAAACATACAGCAAGTTAGAAGTTATAGAGGAGCTGAGTGCCACAGTGACCACTTCCTCGTTGGAGCAAAATTTAAAATAAAACTTAAGAGAGCTTTCTATACTAAATTACAAAGATTACACCCAACATATAACAGAGAAAAACTACAAGAAATTACAGTCAAAGAGAAATTTACAGATGAAATAAAATGTAAACTTGAAACTCTGCAAAACCCTTTGGAGGAAAGCGTTGACCAAACTTGGTTGAACATCAAGAATACAATTCAATCTACCGCAGAAGAATGTCTCGGTGTGTTAACCACGCATAGAAAGAACAGATGGTTCAATCAAAAATGTGAAGAAGCAGTCATTAGGAAAAAGAATGCCAGACATTTATGGTTAAATGACATCAACAACATCCAAAAGGAAGAGCATTATAGAAATGAATGTAAAGAGGCTACAAAAATAGTCCGACAGCAGAAGCGAGAATATATGAGTAATATAATCAAAGATATGGAAACTAATCACCAGAAAAATGAATCCAGAAAATTTTTTAAAGAACTGAAGTCAATGAAACGAGGGCACCAACAAAACACATATGGTTTAAAAGACAAAAATGGGAATATGATAAATACCAATGAGGAAATGTGCAACACATGGAAAGAATATTTTGTTGAATTACTAAATTGTGAAGCTCCAAGTAACATTTTCCCACAGGAAGAGGTTCTAACATGCGAACCACAAATTGAAGAACCTACATTTGAAGAAATCCTATATGTAATCACACGACTTAAAAACAATAAGGCAACTGGGACTGATGGAATTGCTGCTGAATTTATAAAGGCAGGTGGCCATGCATTACATCTAAAGCTATACGAACTAATAATAAAAATCTGGAGGACAGAAGAATTACCCCATGACTGGAAAGAGTCATTATTGATACCTATCTTTAAGAAAGGAGACAAGTTCCAATGTGGAAATTATAGAGGAATATCACTACTGTCCACAAGCTATAAGATACTATCCGCAGTATTACTAAATAGACTAAAACCATATTCAGAAGACATATTAGGTGACTACCAGGCGGGTTTTAGACAAAACAGATCAACAATAGATCAGATATTTATCTTACGACAAATAGCCGAGAAAAATTGGGAATATAAAAGAGATCTCCATAACATTTTTGTGGATTTTAAAAAGGCTTATGATAGTGTCCATAGGAATAGTCTATGGAATGCTATGCAGGAATTTGGAATACCAAGGAAGTTAATCAACATGACCAGACTATGCATGGAAGATACTTATAATATAGTAACATATAAAGGCAGGAAATCAGACCCCTTCCAAATAACATCTGGCTTGAAGCAGGGTGATGCACTATCGCCGCTACTCTTCAATCTGGCTCTAGAGAAAGTTGTAAGGAAGGTAAAGGAGGAATGTGATATTGGAGGAACATCCAAGCTGCTTGGTTATGCAGATGATATAGATATTATAGGGCAAAGTGAACAAAAGACATTGGAAATATTGACTCACTTAAAGGAAAAAGCCCAACAGATGGGGCTGGTTATCAACCAAGATAAGACAGAATATATGGTAATTTCAAGAGACGTAATGGCTAAAAACTCTGGCCACATACAAATAGATAATATGACCATTAAAAGAACGGAAACATACAAATACCTGGGTACAATCTTCAACTGCTCCAACATCATAAGGGAAGAAATACAAACTAGAATCAACTCTGGAAATAAGATATACTATGCACTACAACATCTACTAAAATCAAAGGCGCTATCTCGTAACACCAAAATCACAATATACAAAACACTGATCAGACCAGTTGTGCTGTATGGCTCTGAAACCTGGAGTACAACGAAAGGAGACGAAGCCTTGTTACAAACCTTTGAGAACAAAATTTTAAGACGCATCTTTGGACCCATTAGGGATACACAAAGTGGAGAGTGGAAAAGAAGAAGTAACAAAGACATTTATGATCTGTTTAAGTCCCCGCTAATCACTGGTATCATGAAGGCTAATAGACTACAATGGCTGGGGCATATAGAAAGAATGGAAGATAATAGGGAAACAAAACTCGCTTACACTCAGGAAATAAATGACCGTAGACCCCGAGGTAGACCAAGAAGGCGGTGGAGAGATAATACATATACAGACCTACAAGCACTTGGAATCAACGACTGGCAAGAGAAGGTCCACCAGAGAGACGAATGGAGACGGATTGTATCTGCAGCAAAGAACCTCAATGGCTCGGAACGCTGAAGAAGAAGAAGAAGATTTAAGAGTAGACGAGGAAGGAGAAAGAAAAGCAAAAATAAGCCATGTGTATGCTATGATTTTAAAACAATCTTTATAATAATGCAAGTCTATCTGCTGATACATTTCTATACGAACTGCTTGACCATGCACAGAATGTCTGCCGTATGTGTCACACAATTCAAGCAAGTCTTCGGCCGGTCAACAAAACCCCAAAATTCACGACCCTCTGATGCTCCACCCCAGGGATCACGCCAAGTTCGGGTTGTAAATAATTCTTGTGGCTCGTAAGCCTTACTTTCCTTTCTGTAACTTGTGGGGTGGGAAATATGTTACAATCTCCGGTCCATGTGAACCAGAAAGATCTGTGGATCTTCAGACAGTTCACGAGAACTCACACCACAAATCCGGGAGTGAGCATTCGCTCGATAAAGATGAAAGCGTAGGTCAGCATCGCCGAATAGATAAGAACGCATGTTCTTAAACATCTGATTCTGATGCTGTGGTAAGTGGTTCAACCCTTACGTCGGACAGTTGGACTTGCTTGCGTTCGCTAGCTGTGAACTCCAGCGTGAAGTCCTGTATGTCGGATGAAGACATCATATTTTCCAACATCAGTGTGATGTCATACCGGACTGAGGTGTGCGTGAGTATCCGTTGTCCCATGTCTGGCTTATTGGTGTGCAGACTGTTGGTTCCTCGCCGTGCAGGCAGATACTCTCCGACTTCGGAAGAATCAGCGATCCTACTACGCTAACCAGGACCCCGAAGGGACCTGTTGCACAGGACGCACGACTAGGACGTGTTAGTAGGTCTTGGCCAGTATATACCTTGGCCCTGGTGCCCTGGAAACACCTCTGCGTCCCATTGTTGGACTAAAATGTTGACCTATCGTCCTTGACATAGGGACGTAAATTACAAGTACCTCTGAAGTCGGAGTGGGTTCGCCTGATGGCGAGGGACACTGTTAATGGGGAAAACTAATCCACACGCAAAATTCAGTCCAGCACTACTAGAAATAGTGTGTATGGACTACGCTTGAGTTCAAAGCGAGCAAGCGCAAAAAAATGTTTAAAAAAAAAGAAAAGATGAAACTTCTCGGAGTTTTGTAAAGAGTTCATGGTTGCTCAGATGGCACGACTAATCCTCAGTCTGACAAGACACAAACACTTCATGTCTCTGCCTTGCCGGGTGTAAATTATGCTGCTCCTATTAACCCCGGACAGATCTATACCTAGACCCAAGACACATTCATCAAAGTGTTGAAGGTAAGACCACAATCAATCAATATTCTGTCCGTAAACCTTAAGGTTAATTTAATTAAACAGACTAGATAAACCCAGGCGGTGTTTTGACCTCAGTGACCGGGTCAACAGTATGTAGGCGGACAGGGCAGAAAATGGCTGGATATTTGTAGGCTGCGTCTGGTTTAATAGTTTTCATGAACTAGTCTGAATCCGGCAACTTAGGGAAAGGCCTGATCGGGTAAATACACATGAAACATACCTCCTCAGACTTAGAGCATTCGATGGAATCCCATCATGGGGAAGTTACCGCCGGTACTCAGGTCATCATCATGTGGCGCGACAGAGGCAATGCGCTGATACGCTCAAACACCCATACGTCTTATTTACAAGTGCGTTAATCAGTCCTTGTGTGTGTGTGTGTGTGCGAATACACCTAACCTGTGCGGCTGGACTGGATAAGATTGTACTATCCATACACCCACATGTCCGCTAAAGGCTGTTGTCTTGTACACACATTTACCCGTTTCTGCGTATCCGATGACGCTAATCTGTGTTGTCCTTGTACACACGCATACCCCTTGTCGGAGAATGCTAGTTTGGGATATCATTATGAACACTTGCCTTTCATAACTAAAGAGATTGCATTGGTTGGCGTGGCCTTACAGGCTTCCGTGGTCTTTGATATCTGCAGGTGTCCGTCAGTCGTGGCAAGCCTTATCAGTTGGGCTCGTAACTCTATAAACAGGGTCTTGAATCATGGCTTCATAAGTTCGCTTCGTTAATTATATCTTTGGGTAAACAAGTCCAGTCTACCAGAGAGGTTGTCCTGTTGGGACTAGGATATTGGTCTGTTCCTACCCAGTAGAGTGTTGGGTGGAACGTGATGTGGGGGGGGGGGGGGGGGGTGTGTGTGTTGTATTGTACTCTAGGAAGTTCACCTGTGTTGTTCTGTTACAGGATTTCCCATTTTGATTCGCACCATCCAGTGTCCATGGTATAAAGAGAGAGAGAGAGAGAGAGAGAGAGAGAGAGAGAGAGAGAGAGAGAGAGAGAGAGAGAGAGAGAGAGAGAGAGAGAGAGAGAGAGAGAGAGACAGACAGACACACACAGAGAGATAGACAGACAATCCACACTGTACTGAACACATGCGCTTGGAGATCATGGGCAGGTATTCACAATTACAAGTTCAGGTTCTGATGGACTGTTGAACTGTCAAGACCAGTGCTTTAGCTAAATACTGTTATGTTTGAGGGACCCTACTATGAGTTGTGATTTCGGTGAAGACTACTGACACTAAAGAGTGACGGCTACTATTACATCAGCAATTTGATCTTATTGAGCTAAAGGCACAGAATAGCTATTTTGTTGTGACCCCACATTTGTCCTGAAATCAGTGATAAACACTTCATATGAAAGCAAAGACACCTCCCTTGCACATCAATTTACAACTTTATCTCATCCTATTGGACCAGCACAACATGACAATAGATTCGTTGTCACAGAGATCTACTGGGAAGTGAGACAGTGATGAACTTACAAGTCACAAAACAAAAGGACAGGTTCTGCAGCATGAGAATAGTTAAGTATTCTCTACCAAAAAATACCTGAGCAGATGGTCTGAAGAAACAAATCATCACTCGTCTCACTGAATTAAAAGTCAAAGTAAAAGCACCCTTTTACAAGCTGTAAGGTAAACTGGGCAAATGATGCTAGCCCATCATTTTAAATACTAATTGACACTCTAGTGGTAATGTAGCCACAATATGATGCCAGCTTCCTTTACTTCACACAGAATTTCCTGCTATCCATTTTAGGGGGAGTTGATCTGGCAGCCCAGGTCAATATAAAAATAAAACACCTTGAAGTGAATTTAATCTCATGAACACTGGGCCAGCAGGCTCGTCCAGTAGCCACTGCGCTACTGCGGCTCCATATTTTAATAACCAAACTGACCCAATTCAAAGTCCATGGCATCACCTGCACCTTCAACAATAGAAACCAGAGTGTAATTGTCCAGTTACAGACACATTTCAGAACATTGGTCATGTAAACCATATCAACCCTCAACAACCAAATCACCTTCTCTTCAAATAACCTACATTATCACATGCCAGGGAAAAGTTAATAAAACTGTCTCCAGAAGTTACTTACTCACTCTACAGGTCCCTGGAACAGATGTTGAACATCATCATCATGTGTCATGCTGGTAAGCATGGGCAGTCATGTTTCGCCATCTTACACGATCACCAGTGTCGTGGATCAGCTCCGTGTTCTTGTCTCAACCATGCCATGATGTCACGCCATCCAGATATTTACTTCTCTGCCTTGCCTTGTTCTTTTCCCCTTAATCTTGCTAGTTGTCACCAAGTTTTCTAGTTTTATTTCTTTTCATAACATGCCCAAAACAGATGAACACCTGCACCTTAAAAACACTACATTTGACCATAAAAAGTAATGAATTCAGAAGCATTCAAATAAACACAAACTAAATAGTCACCATAACATATTTATTAAAAAGCCATCGCTGAGTTGTAACATAACAAATTGTATTTAAACACCATGAACATAGACCTGTTTCCCAACATGAATGTTTAAACACAATAAATTTAGATCTGTTTCTCAACGTGAATATTTAAACACCACAAACATAGACATGTTTCTCAACACAAATGTTTAAACACCTTAGAAATAAAACTTTGTCCAATTCATCCAAATTAACAGGTGTAAACAACATACAGCTATACAATTATTAAACTAGATTTTATAAACATATAAAATTAATAACATCATGTTTCATATATGACTAAGAAATATAATAAACTGTGGTGACAAATGCAGAAGAAAATGATGCTTACATGTTCATGCTGCATATGGATATAGTGTATGCACATATATCCTGGCAGAGCAGATAGTCATCATAATCTTCAAGACTGTCAAATGTCTGGTCAACTGAGGACTGAACAATGGTCCCCAGAGACTAACATCCACACAATGCTATTCTCCAGTCTTCATCAGCTCTCAATAAAGCAACATGCAGTAAAAAACCGGACTTCTTGCACATTGATTAGTGCAACAACAACAAGCAAGGAAAAAACAAGTAATGAAGTGTAGATTTGTAAACGCATTCAACTGACACTTGATTACTATAAACATGATAATAAAAATGTTTAAAACAAATTAAAATTTCATTATTATTAACTACTGCCATTTAATTTATGTGTTAATCCTTTGATTAAGAAAATATATAGTTTTGATATATATATGTATAAGAAATGGAAGAGATAACACAAATGTATATGTGCTGGTAATAAGATAAAGGTATGAAAACAACTAGGAACACTTATGAATATGACAAAACTACAGATGAAACAACGTTATTAAGTTGGGTGTTACTTCTACTCTCTAGTACATGATACCTAAGCTAAGGCATACCAAAAAACGGACAAATTGGGAAGACAAAACAATGGATTAAAGTTGTAAATACAGGGAATGAGATCACATAATTAAGGGGGAAACAAATTAAGGAGACAGAAGGATATAAAACAATGTAATAGTAAACTGAAAAACACACAAGTAAATATGCCCTAAAATCTGATGGTTGAAATCTATTGGTTTATTGTATGAGGCTAATTCCTGTACCATATTAATTGCACCTGGAAATTACCATCCGACCTCCTTTTCTTAATATCACACCAGGAGATGCCCAGTTCAATGCCCAAACTCAACAGCAGTGTCGAGGATCCCAAAGTTATTACAAGGTGGTCATGTCCTGTTGGTGTTGGACAGAACACCCACTGAGAAAAGTTGTTAATAGTGTAACAAGACAGTCCTTTCTCTGGATCCCATGGGGCAACTACAATAAAACAGAGGAAGACCTAAAGCTACATGGACAAGAACATCAGAGACAAAGATGAATAAAATGGGGAGGGCTGGAGGGATCTGCAGAAATGAGAAATGAGTTGGTTAAGAGCCTATACTCCATTAGAGGATAAAATGCAGAAGACAAAAAAAAAAAATGTTTAGATTCTTGCTTGTCCTAAAGAGCTTGTGCAAAGACTGTCTACCTCCCAAGTGGTATCTGAAGGAGGTGCTTGCTGCACTTGTAGATATATTTCAGTACTATGACGACAGACCTTGAACCCAATCAGTTAAAAAATTATGTTATTGCTGAGTAAATATGGTGGAGGTGTTCTATATGGTGGAGGTGTACTATATGGTGGAGGTGTACTATATGGTGGAGGTGTATGTTGTGGAAGTGTACTTTATGGTGGAACTGACAGAGGGAAGAAGGGTTTGAGAATGTAATTTCATTGTACACCTGCATATAATATACTTAATTAATGTAACTGTCTCCTACTGTGAGTCTGTGATGTGATGGGGGTTCACATTTTGTAAGCCTGAATGCAGGGAAGAATATAGGTGGCCAATCTCTCCCTCACTTAGCGAGATGAGAAACGCAGACATTGAATCCATGCCCGACTGTGCTCATATTATCAGCACAGTTCGCTAACAAACCCACTTGCATATAGCACACAGATAACACTAACATACAAAATCATTTTAACATGCATCAAAATAAGTAAACAATTAGCTAAAAGCATACATAAATGGAAAATTATCTTCTCTCAACACAACAGCATACATCTGTATGAAATCTATAAATCTAGTTAAGTAACTCAACCGGAGTCCTACTGCAAGAGTTTTACTTAGTTTAACACAAGAACATCTTCAGTGTATAGTGTGTGAATCCTATATAAAAGGAACATGATTAAAGATACTGTGCTTGTGGTGATCCATGCCAGTCTGCAACTAGACTTGACCAAAACAGCCAGATTTTTGTCATTATAGCAACTATACAAAATTTCTGGCACGTCCCAGGATAGCTTGTTTGCTGGGTTGTGCAATAAAGGGTGCATGCCATGACAGTCACCACAGAGTGCACGGGCTCAGATAGGTTTAAACCTCAGACCTTTGTGAGAATCAAACACACGATATACATTCAAAATCCTCAGCCAACTGGTCCCATTAGGGCTCACTAAGTGCTCAAATTATTACACCAGTCAACAGTAAATGCTCAACTTTATGAAATACATACCTTTACAAAAAATATATAAAATATGTGATAAACATCATGAGAGATGTATTAAACATTTAACAAAATCCTAAGGAAATATAATGTAACAAACATCAATGAATATATACAGAACATGTTAACACACACCAGAAAACTATAAAACATGACAAACATAACAGAGGTTACCAAACATGTGACAATATTTAAAGAAAGTGTAAAAATATGTGATAACCATCAAGATAACAATATAAACCAACAAACAAAACAGAATTGTATAAAACCAACAAAAACTGTTTGGAACATATGACAAATATCAAGAAAAACATACAAGCTGACAAACAATAAAGAATACATCTCAAATCTATGACAAATACAAGGCAAACATACGTAACTTTATACAATGCATTACAAAGATATGGAAAATATCATAAACTACATGGATTGCATATGAACAACTTCAATAATTTCATTACTGGTCCCAGCGTGTGGAAAGTATAACAAAAAAACCTCATTTATCTCTATCATATAAGCAACTGGGAAAATATAACAATACATGCAACAGTAACAAACCAAGATAAAAGAGATTTGGATGCAGGTTAACAATTTGAAACACTCATTATATAAAATGATCACAGTAATTAGGAGAATGTGAAAATCTGATCACCTAACAGTGTGAACGCCATACAAATAACTATTACAGACAGTGATAAACAGTTACTAATAATCGCTTATAACAATTAAAATAAATGTTACTCTGCAAAACTTGATCTTCATGGAGCAAGTACGTGAGCAATTTACACATTTTAAAAATCAGTTTTGAGATGTAGGAGGGATTCTTGTTTAGAAAATATTCTCAAAGCAGGGGTTACATAGAAATAACTGAAGCATCGCAGACACGTTTGTAAATTTTGTTGTTATGTAATATAAATATTAAACAGTCATAGTAACTATAGATTTATAAAAGTGAGGGAGTTGCGAAAAATTGTGTCTGATCAAAAAAGGGGTCATGGGCGAACAGTAGAAGCGCTGGTGTAGATCATACAGAAACTGATGGAGAACCAATAAGTGAACAAAACCAAATCCTAATAAGATGGAAACAGTACTTCGAACAACTTCTCAACATCCTATCAGATGTCACAGGAATTCAAGAAACTGGCACAGATGCCACCGAAGAACTAGAACCAGACATACTAAAAGAAGAAATTACAGAAGCCGTCAGTTTAGCCCCATTGAACAATTCACCTGGACAAGATGAAATACCAAATGAACTAATTAAAGCAGCAAAAGAAGTAGGAACAGCATGGCTACATAGACTATTCAACCATGTTTGGATAGAACAGACGCCACAAGACTGAGGAAATGTCATAATTATCCCAATTTGGAAAAACAAAGGCAGCAAAAGAGACTGCACACAATACAGAGGCATTTCCATTTTGAATCATACTGGGAAAATATTTTTCAGAATTCTTTGGAAAAGATTACAAACTACTATAGAACCCCAGCTAAGCAAAACACAACTTGTATTTAGGAAAAACAAAGGTCTATACATCATTGCTTGTTGTGGTATGCTATTAGTTGGTAACCTACTTGCATGGCCAAACCATTTGACTTGTTGCCTTCTAATAAAATCTAGGGCTGCTATACCCCCCACTTCAGTCCTCATTTCTTCACTTCTGATCTTATCTCTTCTTGATACATTGAGTAGTCTTCTCAGGAATCTCATTTCTGTTGTGATTTTTCTTTTCTCTTTTTCTGTCATTGTCCAAGTTTGGCATTGGTAGTATAGAGTTGATAAGAAAACTGAGTTGTAAAGTGCTTTCTTAGTGACTATTGATACATGTTTGTTCTTTAGCATTGGTGCCATTTGTCCAATGAGTTGGTTTGCCTTATTGCATCTATTTTCGATCTCATCTTCTGATTTGCCATTTGATAATATTATACTTCCTAGGTACTTGAAACTCTTTACTTGTTTCAGGGGTGTTCGTTTAAGTGAATTGTTGTTGTTTTTTCTTCTTTGATTATAGTCATTACCTCTATTTTACTTGTGCTAAGTTTCATGTTATGTTCCCTACACATTTCTTTTAGACTATTCATGTGGTCTTGTAATTCAGCTTCTGACTTTGCTATTAGTGCTTGATCTTCCACAAATAGGAGTTCTTTAATGGTGTAATTTGTTGATGGTTCTTCTGTGTTCTCATCATGCCGTGTTCTTGCTGCCTCTGTTTGGCTGGTTTCTTTACATATGTTGTCTATATAGGTTATGAACAACAGAGGGGACAGGGCACAACCTTCTCGAACTCCGGATCTTATGGTGAAGGGTTCTGAGTGTCCTCCAGTTGCTCTCACTATACATTCACTGTTGTTGTATAAGTTTCTTCATAGGTTTGTTAGATGTGTATTCACTCTATATCGTTTAACCCTTTACAGGGCAGACGCTTGTCCGTTTTCTAGCCCTGAACGGGTAAGATTTTTTCAGGTTTGGTAAAATTTCGGGTCGCGTTAGTAAAAACATCACAAATAAGGTATTAGTCAACCGATTTTAGTTAAATAAACAACACAATGAAGGGAAAAGCATGCAGAATATGTTACTCACGTGATTGTTGTCGGTAATCCATATATGAACACAAATATTTACGAAATACGGCATGTTGCTTGTGATTTTCCGTCATCTATACGGCAATTTACAAACACATTTTCAGAATCATAATCACTTTATTTAAAGTCCGACTCAGACTGCTAATGCAAAGTAACGCTTTGCACTGATATCTAGCTCCGATTAATAGTCAACTTCGTGCCTCTTTAATGTCATTTAAATTGAACCTAGCGAAATCTCGGCTATCACTTGAAGAATCGCCGACATCCGTTTTGAAAAACAGCGTAAAAATCCCGAAAACTATCAAAAATTGTCCGTAAAAGTCCGATCAAATTCATACTATCGCGTTTACAAATGGCGGCCACGTTGTCAAGCTGTCGGCGAAAGCGAAAGTAGCGGTCGGAAGTGTCGGAAAGCCGAGAGATCGCGATTTTACAATGCATAATAGTATCGGCCGGAATCGGCCGCTACAATCGATTTATGACATCGGCCGGAATTGGCCGCTATGACCTGTAAAGGGTTAAGGATTTCACACAACTTGTTTCTATCCATTCTATCAAATGCCTTTATTTGGTCAACAAAAGCTAAGTAGCCAGGGAAAAAAGGAAGACTGAAGAAATGTGATGGACATGAAGATTTTAAAAATTGCCAGTTCATCACTGCAACTTTTAGTTCCAGAGAGAAACTCACAAATATAAGACTGAATCAAAGACTGGTGTATAAAAAGAAAACTAAATGAACACACAAACATTTAATTAAGTGTATGTTCATAAAGTCAAATATAAGATATTCCTGTAAGTGAAATTTTCAAACCATTATGATTCTCTCAGCTGCCAGCTGTAAAATTCTAGTGCTACATGTGGAAATTTCAATACAATGGACTGTCACTACAAACAAGATTTATAACAATCAGTTATAACTTGCTCAAAGTACAATTAATTTGCCCATTATATTTAACTTATTAAACATTGTAAATATTTAAATTACTTAAAACACCTGAAATACTTTTGCGGTTTGTGGCTTATGAAAGCAACATTCTATCATCAGGAACAGGTGGACATATCTGTGAGAAGTGAATGCTCTCTTGGCCTGAAGTGTTGAAACTAAAGGCATACAATTACACGGCTCTTACATCTACAATTATAATCATGCTTCTCCGGTTAATTCTGTACATCTGTCTTCTGAGATGAATTAACACTGGAAGAGACCAACAATTACTGTCTTATGCTGGTGTACCACCAGTAGGAAAATATGGGGATGACGCACTGGTCTGAGCTGTGGGACAGGCCTGTGGACTGACTAATGGCCCTTGAGAGGCAGATAGTGGGGAGGTGATAGAAGAATCCTGTGATGAGGGAGAAGTAGGACAACCATCTGTGGCCCAGTTCAGAACTTTGACATGCCCCGGTGGTGTTTTCATGAAATCCGGGGACTCGGGCACAAATTCAGATGCAGCCGGGTTGAGGGTACATTCAAGATGCAAGTTATTTGCAGCACTGCTTTCTTTACTTTCAGTAAGCTCAGCCACGTCAGGATGACAGGAATCATCTTCCTCAAGTACATCAGAAGTGTCCGAGCAATCCTCCCATTCATCACTATCTCCATAGCTTTCAGAATTCATCTGACTGTCACCAGGCACATGATTAGCTTCTGTATGGTTTGGAATGGTATGTGGTGCTTCAACTTGCTCCACCTCGGGAGTTGACTTGTGAGTTGCTTGAGGCCACGCCTTGCCATGAGGTGTTTTGATTCTCTCTGCAGACTGTCTGCCACTATGTAACTGATCACTGGAGCCATTTTGAGAGGTCTGACCTGTGGGTCTATGCCTTGTAATGGATGTTTGTGGTTGGTAAGGAGCAGCAGAAATAAGATCAGGAAATTCTTCTTCATATTTCACCTCTGTAGTCTTATCTCCAGTAGTATTGTCAATCTTTACCAGCAAGAGATCTTTCTGACATTGAACAGTGCGATCATCACTTCTGGATCCAGCCAGTGAGGACTCTGGGGTTGGCTTCCCATCAAACTCCCTGAAGTAACCACGTCCTCTTGCCCTACCTCTTCCCCGACCACGAGGTGTCCTACTTTCCTGGACATTTTGAAACCCAGACAGTGACCGCTGCTGCTGATCGCGGTGGTCCTGTATGCCCCCAATGCGATGTTCTGAATTAGAATGATCGTACTGCTGCAAGCCACCTGCAATACAAGCCATAAAATAAACTCAATAGAGGGGTTCTTGTGTTGCTAACCATGGTGGTTAGTAGATAGCGTGACAGCTCACCAGTGCTGGGGTCATAGATAAATTCCTAGTTGATTTGTTCTAACAGCTTCAATGTAAAAAAAGAACTTATTTCCCCATATTGAGGCATATGTACTAGCCTCATACTTTTATAGACTAACTGGTTGGAACTAGATGGGTGATGTGGACAATATCCCACTCGCCAGCTTTATTTTCCTGAACATTTTCTGGTACCTGTTTCAGGCTGGGTCTCAAACGGGGACCAGGAAGTGTCCAGGGAAGACAAGTGCCAACTGGTCTGTAAAAATATAGGGAAAGTACCATGTGCTCAACAAGCTACCATGACACTGCCAGACAGTAATATGGCTCAATGTCAACATGCAGCACAATGGCACGATTCAAACTCAGACTGATAACATCTGGTAAATGATGGCACAACACCTTCGGTACAGTGCGACAGATAGTTTATTAGCAACACACAAAGACGCGGCTTCATCGCTGACCAAGTCTGGTCTCCACTCCATGTGTGACACTGCCAGAACATTGTTACACGAATGACAGTCAGGCACCCGGTTGCCTAACCTCGCATCACCCATGGAGTCATTGTCATTGCTGTCAATCCATATTTGAGTTACAAGCATATTTATAAACTTGGCCAACTTACGTCCCTTGTGAATATACAGCTACCAACACACTGCTCTAGTCATTCTTAAATAATGTCTGTCAATCAGTTTGGTGTCCACACATCTTCCTGGCGTTTACCAGTTAACACGCTGTCTTTCACATAATAATAGTTGGTACTCGTGAACCATGGTAGACGATTATATTCTAGTTGAGTTTCGTCAGTATTGGTAATCAACACTGTTTAGCTCGTTCAGTCAATGATATTTGGTTACAGCTGTTAATCTTATTCAGCTAACTTAGTTGATGTCACCTCTCAGCTGCCCCACTGCTAAATGAATCTCCTTTTCAATTTATGGCCTAACTTCCTGTCGCTGTCTCGAGAATCCGTGAACGGTCCTTGTAAGTCATTCATCCGTCACCGCAGTTACCCTTTTCGTGAGCTGTCTTCATGTTGTTAATTGTCATTCGTCATAAGAATGGCTTTAACTCCTTTCGAACCTATCAATAAAACTCATCTCGTCAATTATGACATTAACTCTTATCCAGTAGCCCTTTCGTCCATAGCACAGGCCTCAAATCATTTAAAATAAACCTTTTTTTTAAAACTTAAACCTGCAGTTCGTGCAGAGATTTCTAAATGCAAATCAATTTGACACAGATATACCCATATGGAGAAGACAAACATATATGTATTCAAGTGGAGAGGTCAAGTAGCGGAACACATCCACTGAGATTACGGGCTCCAAATGAAGAGACATGGCCTTATTTAAACCAATTGAGGGAAAAACTGTATGGTGATGAAATAAACCAGAGACTGAGGATCAACTTACTATGAGATAGAGGAAGCTATCTATGAATTTGGGAGCCACAATGTGGCTAGAAAATCAACTGTGGGAGCCACAATAGCGTAGTGGCTAGAAACGCAACTGTGGGAGCCGCAAAAGTGTAGTGGCTAGAAACTCAACTGTGGGAGCCACAATAGAGTAGTGGCTAAAAACTCAACTACCAGTGTGATGGTCTTTGGTTCTGATCCACATAGGGGGTATATTAACAGAATTTTCAAACCAGACTAAAATGTGTACCAGGAAAAGTCTTGGGAAGTAAAGATGGCCAGCGTGATACTGACCACATGGGTCAAGCACATGTTAAGACTTGTAAACAGATCTGTTATGTTTTTTTTAAACCTACTTGTGACTGTGAAACTTTTTTTCAACAAAGTAATATTTTGTGGGGTTTGTTGATAAAGACTTTGATCGCAGTAAGTAAGTGAGTGAGTGAGAGAGAGAGAGAGAGAGAGAGAGAGAGAGAGAGAGAGAGAGAGAGTGTGTATGTGTGAGTGTGTGTGTCTCACTCTCCTTTCATCAAGTTTCCTAGCTATACTTTGTGCTCATCTGTTTCTCAGTATCAGGCCGACAGTCATCCCTATTTTGATATTATTCTTGTTTATGTATACCTCAGAGAAATAAACAGGAGGAAGAGGCAGATAACAAAAAAGGGAACAGAGAGAGAGAGATAAGGCGACAGAAAAGGTGGCAAAGAAAGGTGGAATATAGAGCCATACAGAGAGGAGACACAGAGTGGAGAAATAGGTAGAACAGAGAAGAGGGAATATAAGGTGGGAAGGAGAAAACTGAGGAAGAGGAGAGAAGCAATAAAGAAGACAGGGTGAAGGTAGAGTGATAACGAGGAAGAGAGATATACAGAGACATAGATGGTAGGCTGGGAGTCTCCATTGCGAAGTGGTCAAGCAGTTGGCCTTGCACCCCGAAAGTTGTGGGTTCGATTCCGGGCTACATCTTTCAGTTCACGAGTGCATTTTTCTTGGAGACTCCTCGGGATCGTCACTGGAGCCAAGGAGTTTGTGCTTTGTGCGACGCTTTTGGCAAGCCGCTCTGCAGAAAGAGACAGAGCCATATAGGATAAAACCTGATGCAATGCAGTCAATCCTCTCGACTTTTAAAAGATGGGAGGCTGCAGACTGAGAGAATGAGATCCCTGTCTATTTATATGTACATGTTACATGAACAAAATGAGTGTCACACACGTATATTGTATTATGGATATCCAGTTATACATCTTCAAGAAACACTAGATAATCTTACCCGGTCTTTTCATAGATTCCATTTCCGGTGACAATGAGGATGAATTCTGTTCATCATTTCTGAGGCAAAAGAAAGAAAATACAATTTTGATTACTAAAGAGAAGAAATTCACCTCCTCACACACACACCCATCCACCCACACACTCACATACAAATACACACCCACATACACACCCACCCACCGACACACACATCCGCACACACACATATATATAGTGCAGACCTGATAAGGCAAACTCACCCGGGACCCAAGAAATAGTTCTTCTTATAAGAAATTCCTCTTATAAGAGTTCAATACAATATTGTTCTTCACAACAGAAATTCGCCATATCCAAGATCTCCTTCAGTGGTTTGCACTGTATATGAATATCTAAAGCTGTGTCAGGGACCTATAAAGTGAGTTAGTAACACTTGGAGCTTTATGCTACCTCTGTCACTTGGCACATTATCCAAATCACACTCAAGCAAAATCAACACCTGCAATACGAAATGCCTGAGAACAGCTGCCAATGTAATCATCAGGGACCGATAAAGAAATGATGTTATCAGACACAGGGTTTAACACCTTATGCAACATATATTGAAAGGTATAAGATCCAAAGGTTGGGCCATCCCATTAGAATGCAACACTATCAATTACCAGCAAGAAGATCTCATAAGAGGGCAAGTGGGCACCCAAAATAAAAATGGATTGATGACATCAAAGACATTGTACTGATTTAAAATATCACTGACATCTGGTTAGGAATCCACTTCTAATGCTACACTGGAGTGAAAATTATCAGTACAGTTTGGGACTTTATGACAGAACTGTTGGATTGCACTCCATAAGAGACAAATTTAATTACCATCAACACTGACTCAAACAATGTTAACTAACCTTTTAATGTTAATACTGTAAAGTATAAGGAATTGCCACATAACAAAGATACAACAAACACGTGAAAACAAATTGTATGAACTAATACATTATAAAAAAGTAAAGTGTGGCCAGCAGGCATTATGTAAGTAGAAATTCAGCAATTAATTTAGGACTACTATTCTCCTGGCAATGTGATTATCCATAACAATGTCTCTGTGTTCAGAGGAAAAAAAAGTGCCTGGGGATTCATAGCAAAAGCCAATAACCAATGTTTGGTAAAGGAGAGCTTGGCATATGACACCACGACCTCAAGTCTGAGAATGAAGGTGGAGACAGTTACTGCAGCTTTCCACTTGTTGGAGAACAAACTGTGTACACATGTTGTGATTGTGACGGATTCACAAAGCATGCTGACAAAGGTAAAGTGGGTTTTGAGCATTCAATGTTTTCTTCAGGAATAGTTGGGAATAAACAAGCAGACTTTGAGGGGTGATTTGATTCATGATAAGGCAGATGTGGTGTAGGCCCTCTGGGAGTGTGTGAAAAATGCAGAATAATATATAGACTATCAGATTGTAATGGGCACTATTTGTATTGGGACTCTATGCTGGCTGTTGAAGATGATGACTGAGAGCTTATGGGAATGCCCCGAGTGCAATGATGTCAGTTCTTGACTCAACTCAGTTAGTTAGTTAGTTAGTCGACAGATCATCCTCATTGCACATCGAACCATTCAGTCCATAAGTGCTCGGATCCCCTCCTCAGCAAATCCCGCAGCGTGTAGCGGCTAACGACACCAGATCTGTGTTGGTTTATCAATCTTCTTTGGCTTCCTGCGTAGTGTTCTTGTTTGGCCACCTCTCTTTTAATTTTCTGTTCTCGCAGTCTGGCCATGGTTGTAGATTCACAATCATCACTTGGTTCAGGCAAAAGTCTTATTTCTCGTAGAGCATTCAGAATGTCAGCCTGGTCCATGGCACGTCCGCTCTCCACCGTAGCCTCACCTGCGAGCTTGTCAGCCCGCTCATTTCCTTGTACTCCCGCATGCCCTGGCATGAAGATGAAACTAATCATTGCCAGCCGAGACCGCTCCAGAGACAGCAACCATTCTCTTCGGATCCACCCCACCTCTATCCTCTTGATCATGTTCATTGAGTTGCTAAGGAAACATGCCCTAGTGAATGTCTGTGTCTCGAGCCATGTTATTGCTTTACTTACTGCCATGACTTCCATAGTCAGGCTACTTGTGGTTTCAGTGAAAGCACCAGAGTCCTCCTTCACAATTCTCCCTCCGGCCCGAGCCGTAAAGGCCCATGAGCTTCTCACATGTCGGACGACCGACCCATCTGTGTAGATGACAGCATCACCGTCTAGCGAATTCACAAAAATCAACGCTTGTACTTCAGCCTCCACAGCAGCCAGATTTTCTTGTCTGCATTTTCTATCTAGTTGGATGCAAACTGAAAAGGATGTGCAGAAATCTGTTGGCACTTGTACCCACTTTTCGCCAGGTTCTAAGTCCTCAAGTGAACACACCTATTGAAGAATGTCTTCGGCTTGACCCATCCACGACCGTCCTCTTTTTAACCTGCTGCCCTTCACCTTCATAATTTCACTATGCAGTGGATGTTGTGTGTTTGCGTTAACTCTGAGGTAGGCGCGTGCTCTGCAAACTTGTATTCTGTCTTCAATGGTTGGAAAATCAAGAAGGTAGCGCATCGCCCTGCATGCTGTATCTCTTGTACTTCCAAGAATAATGTGCATAGCTTCATTCTGTATCCTTTCCATCCTTTCTATCTGCTTACGGCTGAGAGTCAGGATTGCCATTGCATACTCAAAAACAGACATGACCAGCCCCTCGTACAGAAGACATAGATGGCGCTGCTCACAGTTTGCTGCCGCCATCACCCGCATCGCAGCCAAACCCCGCTTGGCCTTTGTTATCACCTGGTCTATGTGCTCATTATAAGCAAGGCTTCGATCAAATCACATCCCTAGGTAATTCATTGCCTGCGTTCTTTCCACTGTCTCTGAACACAGCTTTACAGTTGGTGTTGGAGTGTTGACAATATGATTATTCAACAAGAATCAAGTCACTATTGCCTTTGTTGGGTTGACCATTGCCCCAGCTTCATCACACCAAGTACTTATGCGATTGAGTTCAGTTTGTAGTTCCACAGCAACCTGCTCTCTATCCTTACCCTGACGATACACTAAAACATCATCGGCATATGTCAATGTCCTACCAGGTCCAGTGATCTGCTCACTGGTGATTCTCACTGTGTAGGCGTTGAACAGTACCGGAGATAATGGTGATGCCTGTGGTAGGCCAGGATATATTGTTGTTGGTTCCGAAGTCCAACTGCCACATCTAAAAACTACTTTCTGTTGGAAGAGGGCTGCAGCGATCCAACTAAGGAGGAATGGACTTATTTTGAGTTCAAGAAGCTGAAGCATTAAAAAATCCAATGGTACTATGTTGTACGTGTCCTCAACTCAATTCAACTCAGATAAGTAAAGTTAAAATACACACATTTTTCAATAGAAAACATTAATATTTTGTTAAAAGAAATGATACACAACTATATGAAAGTAACAAACAGTGTTCTTTAGTTAAGTAATGTGAAGAGAACAATGGAGAACATTGTGACGACTGCAAAGATCAGTGGCAGAAGAGGCAGAGGCAGCCTAGGAGAAATGATGACAGATGGCTAAGATGATAGCATGAAGAAATATTATCAATAGAATGAATCTAGAACACCATGAACAGGAATGTTTGGAAAGAAGGAACAAACTTTATTTTCAAAGGGTCATAAATCCCCGGGAAGGTTAACCCAGTCAACAAATGCCCGCAGAAGTCGAATGTGTCGCCTAACGGCGCAAGATCGCAGCTCTGCTGTAAACAGGCACAACGCAATCACGTCCGAAAAAAACTCTGGATGAATGCAGAAAAAGAAAGGGTCACAAATTGGGCTCTCAGGCCCGTCTTACAAGACATGATGCTTAGACCAATTCGCAGGGCACATGATGATGACTCATGGCTGTGGAGCCACGGTTGCATAGCCAGCTCAGTAGTTGATGTGTCTGCATCCCCTCAAGGCTGGGATATCACACACATGGACCTGGCCTCTCAGTTGATGTGTCTGCATCCCCTCAAGGCTGGGATATCGCACACATGGACCTGGCCTCTCAGTTGATGTGTCTGCATCCCAAGGCTGGGATATCGCACACATGGACCTGGCCTCTCGGTTGATGTGTCTGCATCCCCTCAAGGCTGGGATATCACACACATGGACCTGGCCTCTCAGTTGATGTGTCTGCATCCCCTCAAGGCTGGGATATCACACACATGGATCTGGCCTCTCAGTTGATGTGTCTGCATCCCCTCAAGGCTGGGATATCACACACATGGACCTGGCCTCTCAAGTCAGCCCTGCCTAATATGAGCACCAGATGTTCTGTGGAGTAAAGATCGTCGCCGTGATACTGTCCACATCACCCATCGAGTGGTCTATACAAATATGGGGTTAGCACCATGGATCCAATAAGTTTCAGGGTGTAGAAGAGGGCCCTTTACTTTCATACTTTCATATTTCTTGACCCTATCTGAATCAAACTTTAATGGAAGATGCACAATTGAGACAGCCAGAATTAGGAATTGCAATGACAACATATTTATTTATAAAAAATATACAATTTGATTTAAAGAGAATAATCATTTGTATGTACATCTGGAAAATTGCATTATATGGATATGAAATACGGATAATAAAGACATATGATGAAAAATGTATAGAGGCATTTCAGATGGGGTGTTTCTGAAAAATAAGAGCCAGTTAGATTTAAAAACTGACAAGTAATGATGGAAAAATTAACAGACAAAAAAAGAGGACCTTGAGAAATAAAAACGTGAAAACTCTCCTGGCGTGGTCACACCCTGAGACATGAGGAAACACCAAGCACTGGAGCACACAATTACTATTCTTCTTCTGCCCTTCATCTGCCAATGAAGCACAGGTCCTTAATCAACCTACACCCAGCCCTTTGTAGGCTTGTTCATGACTGGGTAGATTTTGCAGCTAAAGCTACCTAAGAAATAAGGTCACCCGTCTCACACCAACCCTCCTTATTGGCCTCTTAAGACATGCATGGTGGGTTATTTTTGCTTTCCTTATGGGACCTAGTAACACACTGGTCAAATATCGGGTGGGGGAGAGGGAAAGGAGGAAGGAATAGAGCAAGAACAACATTTATAAAACAGGCAAGCACAGATCTATCTATGCAGGGATACATGGAACTAAAGAGAGTGGCATAAGACAGCAAGTATGCAATGAAACAATCAGGAAGCTTGACCACCAGTATGCAATGAAACAATCAGGAAGCTTGACCACAAGTATGCAATGAAACAATCAGGAAGCTTGACCACAAGTATGCAATGAAACAATCAGGAAGCTTGACCACAAGTATGCAATGAAACAATCAGGAAGCTTGACCACCAGCCATTGGCCTAAAACACCTTATGATGATATCCAACTTATTCTGTGCTGTTTTGCTTGGGGTGGTACGGCCAAGAGGTTCTAATGTCCACCTCAGCCTCGGAAATTATCTTGCTGGTTTCCTGCTGAGGGAATATTTGCAAAGCCATTGGTTTGTAATATCATACACCCTTCTCTCTGGTCTCTTGGGGAGTGAGATCAGATTCCTTTTCTTGAATAATGTCTAAAAACAGGAGATGCATTGCTTATTATATAAGCAACAACAACAAAAAATAATCCCACGGAAGTTTAGACCGCAAATAGCAGGCCATTAGGACACTGTTTTGGCCAAATTGTTAGTGTGGGGGGAATGTAACGATGGGAAAATTGAGCCCATTACCTTGGACAGATTATATCTAGAGGTATGAAACCTTTAAAAAAATACATGCTGAAATTAGTAAGGCACTCAGCAATTGTTATTACTTTCACTCTTTCTTTCTGACACACTATATAGCATATAGTCCTCAATAGCATATAAATAAATTCACAAGTATTGATTGATGCTCTTAGAAGTAAAAGAAAGAAGTAGAAATTAAATTCTTCTACTTCAATCAGCACCAATCTGCCATGGCCCGTTATCTCTGGATTTGGATAGGGTGTGTTCTCGAGCCGTCAGAGTATGGTATGACTTTTTGAACAGATTGAGAATTGGTATGAGTGGTTTACTAGAATGTTCTGATTCTAACTTTCACATTCTTCCAGCTATCATTCCGGAATCACAGAGTGAGTGATTAATTATAAGTATTCAACAGGATGCCGAACAGTTTCACAGCTTCTATTATGTCCTTGATACATTTATAATGTTTCACATTGTCTCAGTTATCAATCACGATTCTCAATCACAGTAAAATGCCTAACAACAATAGCAATTAAATCTATAATGTATCTGGCAGCAATCTCAATGTTGCCATTTGCCTACTACGAGTCTGAGCTGGTCTAACTTCAACCATGGTCTCGACTCTGTGTCCCTATCCAGGAGAGACCATTCTCTCCAGGACCTTGTGGAAAGCATGCTTCTCACACAAGACAACCTGCCCTTTCAATCGTGATAAGAGTTTGTGCTTTGGTCACACTCATTGGTCCTTGATACAACTAATACTTGTGAATTTGTTTATGTGCTGTCCAAATGGACTCAGGGTATGGCAACAACTGTTATCTCCCCAATATTTATTTCAATCTTTCTCCACCTTACAATTAAAATAACAACTGCCTAAAATAGACACAGCCAGGGTTAAAATAATTCTGCTTTCCAACTTACTCTTGAGCGATTTTATCCACATCCCAAGCTCGTCTCCAGCTTCCTGTGTTATTCATCTGTCGTTGAATACGTTCTTGATCATACTTTTCTCTCTCAGCTTTCCATTCTTCATGTTTCTTTCTCTCTCGTCCAGTCATGACCATCGTAAGGGGTTTATCTCCAGAGGGTCTTTCTCTTTCCTGGACAGAACCCAAGTGAGGAGAAATAAAGAACATATCAACAATGTTTCCCCTCTAGTATAATTCAATCTGTTTTCCCTGTCTTATTCTTACACACTATTCACTTAACAATTGAAAGTGGACAGTACTTTAAATGAGAAAAGTGACCACACTCTGGCATGCTGTATTGTACAAATAAAGGATTTCCCGCTTATAACTGTATAACCATAGGGTGCCTGTGGGGTCATAATAGTGAAAAGATCATTATATAAAGCTAAAAATTACAAGAAATTCAAATTTGGTCCATACAAATGACATCAAGTTAATGTGGATGTTCACAAAATAAGAAACTCCAGGATGGTCTACACCTCACTAATCCAGGACTAGTGGATCAGGTGTCTAGCCTTTTAGAATAAGAATAACAACAATAAGTATCCATGTGTATGTTGGGCATGCTAAAAATCCCTTGCCTATTAGAATTCAACAGGAGCAAGTAAATAGGTCGCTCGCTGCCCAAGATACATTTAGTCTAGGAAAGCACACCCCTAACTGCCTGATAACCCCAAAAATAATTTTTGCAATCTTTAACACCTGTATGGATGTGAAAGCTGAACCCTCAAACACAGAATGAACAATCCAGGATACTGAATGCAAATACTATAGATGAATCCTGCATGTCTGCTTTGAGGAACATAAAACAACTGCATGTGTCAGAAAGAAATGTGTCAACAAGAACAAATTGTAACAGTTATTTACTCATCATTGCTGAATAGTTTATATGAGCCTGGAAATACCTGTTACAATGAGGGCAGAGACATTGATTGATTGATTGATTGATTGATTTAGAAACCGACATCACAGCATTCGGGGCATTCCCATAAGCGCTCCGTTCCCATCCTCAGCAGCCAGCGAAGAGTTCCAACACCAATAGTTCCAGTAGCAATCTTATTATATCTCCGTCTCGCCTTTCCTCTGAGCGTCGAGCATCAGCCAGATCCCCTCGTCACTCTTCGCTGCCTCATTCTTGCCAGACTATGGTGATCCATTTGCTCCTCCGAGATGTACACGTGCTCCCACAAGGCCGCAACCACGTTTGCCTTGTCATGCATCAATACTCCACCAAGTTTTGCCGAGCCAGCCAATCTGTCCACCTGTTCATTCCCCAGGACACCGGCATGCCCCGGAGAAAAGATCCAGGTGATGTTTGCCGCCCGTGACCTCCTAAGCGAAGCAAGCCACTCTGCACGAAGCCTACCTGTCCTCACCCTCCTCAGCATGCTTTCTGAGTCAGTTACAATCACGATGTGTGTATGTATTATGTTCTCCATCCAGCGGAAAGCTGCACTGACCACCTCCACCTCCATTCTTAAGCTAGATGTTGTAGTATCATATGCCAGGCTCTCCTGCACCAAACGTCGACTATTAGCTTTTGCTAAGAATCCCCAGGCACTTCTCTTACCTCTCAACACCGAACCATCTGTGTAGATAATCACATCACCCGGGCGAGCATTATCCTGAATCAGTTGCTGGATTTCCACTTCCGTGGCCCCTACTGGCCACTCCCTGCTCAATGTGATTATAACTCTGCACAAGTCTAACTGCTCCGCTGGCACTCTGACCCACTCCTCTCCTCGCCTAATGTTCTCCAAGATGCACACCTGCCTGATCGTATCCTCCGCCTGAGCCATCCATGATTTCCCTCTTATCAGTCTCTGACCCTTAACTGCGTCCAGCGCCTCATGCAATGGGTGATCTGTGTCTGCAGCTACTCTGAGGTATGTCGTTCCTTCATGTATTCTGATAAATCCAGGCATCACATGCTTGAATAGACAAGCTCTGGATCTCCCCGTCAGCCAATCTCATGTGGTTTTATTGGCCATGTCGAGACCGTTACCCAGAGTGTAGCAGTCGCCACATGGTAGCAGCTACTGGGAGCCACACGTGAATGAGTGTGAGGAAAGGATAAATGATGGATAAATTTGCCAAAGAAAGAGTAATATGAGGAGTTGGTAATACCAACAGCTTGGTGCAGTGGTTCTCAACCTTTTTTGGCCTATGCACCCTTTCACCATATGTTAGGATGTCATTTCCCCCCCCCCCCCCTTTCCAGCGAACGAAAGAAGAAGAATTCCCCCTTTTCCAAGATTGTCAGCCTCAAAAGGTGCATTTTTTATATTCAAAATATTTTATTAACGCATCAAATTAATCATATTACAATAAACAAACAGTTAAAACATCAAAGAACTGTTAATACACGACTCCCAGAATGCAAGAAAATTGTGCTTCATCTAGCTTAATAGAAAACCAGGATATTGTGCCTGAAGCCATTTTAAGTCTGCCAATCTGTGGTCTTAATTCCCCACAGGAAACTCTAAAATTCCACCCTTGGGGGAAATTCGCCACTGGTTGAGAACCACTGGCTTAGTGGGTTTGCACATGTCAAGTCATGACTCTCTTTAAAAAAACAATCCTCCAAAAGTGGGAATCAGTTAAAGGCAAATGGAAAAAGATGACGTCAAGGAAAATCCTAGACTGACAACATCATAGAATAGACAAACTACAGCATTATTTCACTTATACATACTGTTAAGGATAGAAAACAACAGAGAACCTCCACACTGATAATTCCATCATGACATCACTGTGACAAGATGAGTCTAGATCACTATGTGACCATCAATAATACTACTTAGGGGATTTACTACTTACATTCTAAATCTCATATACTGTCTATATGACAATTAATAACGTCATGCTATGACACAACATTTTCTGTGCTAAAACTACTATCCAGCTATATTAGAGGTCAGTCATCAAGGTAAATGACGTCACAGTTTGCTTTCTCTGCCTTGCTGCTCACTTATTCTTCAATACCAAGTCAATTTGACGGGGAGAATATTATTTCAACATACACTTCCCAACGCAATGCGATACCCATGCAATATGATAATACGGGAAATAGGAAACTACTCACTTCCGCCCCAGCGCACAGGCAACAAAGACTCAGTAAGACAGAAGATACATATGTCTAAAATCCAACCTCATCCATGCTGATCGTCTTTGAGTATATATAATTTCTGCACAAGACTGAGGGTGAGTGAAAAATAAAAATATTAGCGTTTAAATTAAATGAAAATAATAGCGTTTAGAACAAGGCGTAGATTGACTTATTTTCCTATATTGGGAACATTCAATAATTCTCCCGATTATGTTTCTCTGCGACATGCAGGATGTGAAATGGGAGACATTCATTTTAAATACATGTGATTATTATATATTATGTATAACCACGAAGATTATGTAGATATGCATTTTGTGAATGTACTTATGTGTAACTATAGATATATAAATATCGCAAGTGTAAAGAACATGTGTAATGACTTGGGCCCATGTGGGAAAATATGAAACTCGAGGGCTTGACTAGAGGGGAAGAAATGTGGAACATGATTCTCGCCTGCCGACAATATTACCAGGCGATTTATATATGAACCTAAATGTACTTAACCCTCAACTAACACCACGCCGAACCATGTGACATTGACGCTCAGAACTCATAAACCATGGGTTGGGAGAATTGGAAATTGAGGGAAGAAAAAATTCAAAGACAACTGAGACATCCTAAAGCAAGACTTCTTGAATGCTCAGTCACTTTGCTTCACTGCCTTAGTCTTACGTACTACCTCCATTATTCTTTGGAATACGCTGCACGACTCATTGGCAGAAATTGATTGTTATATGTCCAATGTTCGATGTGAGGATAGGCTGTATTGTTGTTGGCCTCTTCTTAGCATCTAGGGAACCATCCTGGCTGCCCAGTACTTCCCCACCATGCTGTTCAGGAATTAGGCCCAAGTAACTATTACATCTGAGTCACTCCAAGTTTTACAACCATTACAATTTTTGTAATGTCTTTTTCACACAAAAATCTGTATACGTGTTTTAACCCTATGAGTAATTGTCTTCAGATGTATCCACTTTGGGAACCATGTTTTCATTGGTAACATTGTTATACCAGGTACCCTCTTGTCATACAATGTGTAGCCAATCTCTAGAGATCTATGGACTCTTTGTTTGCTGCAGAATAGCAAACGGGAACTATGTCTTGTCCCTATTCTGCCACTCTGACACACACCACAGACATGCACAACACCAGCCCTCAGACACATGATGATTACCAAGATCATGAGAGCTATGCGACTGTTTTCCTTCAAGGAGCCTCGTCGCTGCTGTTGATGTTGCTGAAACCAGGAAGATGGTTATCTAAAGCTGATTCACCTCGAGTGGAAACAGAGCATAGAATCCGGTAGATCATCAAGTACCTGGGTGGACCTTGACTCCCACACTACAACATTAGAATCGAGTCCTTATGCAGCACTAGACCAAATCAAGACTATCAGGTGAATTCGTTCCATGGCGTGGTCTGTGAGCATATGTGTCTGTAAATGTGTGCGTGATGACTACTTAACCAGATAGGAACCACAAGTGGCTTTTGTACTAGCACAATTTTGTATCATTTATAAATCTAGTTCATTGATTGAACTCGTAACTTTTGTATTCTTTTTATTAAAAGAACATATTATTGTTTCATACTTGTACCCACGTACTCCACTCTTGATTCTTGGAATGCAAGGTGTGCGAGTGAGTGCATGGAAGTGTAGTATTTAACAGGGGGCTTATCAATAAGACAAGGGACTCCGACCAGATAACCTAGACAATCGTGTTAGGTCTTCCTACATACATGAGAGTTCTTCACCTTCTGCCCTTTGTCTCCCAAGTGAATCCCAGTCTCTTCTATCGGGACCACCCCTTTTCTTATAACTAGCCATAAATTCTAGAGACTGTCTGCTAACTCTAGGGTAGGGATTTCTGCCTATTTTCATTGAAATACCCAAACGGTCGGCGACAATCATGAATGACTGGGGTTATGGTTTGACTATAATGAACCTTAGACAAGAACACCTTACAGTGAAAGCCATCTCTCACAGTCATGTTTGAGGGAGGTCAGCATGACCGAACTTTCGGTGTGCTGATGGCAATGTAGCGGGTTCAACCCCAACACTGATCTGATGGACTAAAATGCTGACTTCTCGTTCGTGATTTGGGGACATAATTTACTAGTACCTCAGAAGTTGTAGCGGGTTCACCTGATGGTGAGGACCACTGGTAATAAGGAAAGCTAATCCACACGCAAAAATGAGTCTAGTGCGCTCCCCAGTAGTAGTAACAACGTGAAGTAGTAGCACAAGTATGGATTCCGCTTGAGTTCAAAGCGAGCGAATGCAAAAATAAAAAGTAATGTTTGAAAACATAAGCAACAAGAACTGATGATGAAACATAAGCAACAAGAACTGATGATGAAACATAAGCAACAAGAACTGATGATGAAACATAAGCAACAAGAACTGATGATGAAACATAAGCAACTGATGATGAAACATAAGCAACTGATGATGACAGCCGAAGAAACTCACTCTCTCTTTCAAGTGCCTCATGCTCTGTTTGACTCTGGACAAGTCAACACTCCCACCGTAGTTCCTTGGGTGTCTCTTAGAGTCAGAGAAACCTTCCTTCTGGTCACTTCGGGATCTGTCTGCCAATGGGTTGAATGAGGGATCAGGTGGGGGGCCCTGTGAATTAAAACATCATGTAAAAGGCAATTTGTAAACAAACACAAATTGTGGCAGCTCTAAACAAGTGGTTTCCAACATTAATGAAATGCCTCTCACTTGCCACTTAGGCTATATCCTTAGTCCGCCTAACTATACAGGCATACAAATACACATCATTTTCCAGCAGTAGATCCATCATCCAAGGTCTGCTGTTGCCAACAGAAAACCTAGAAAGATACGCATATCTTTTTCGCACTCTCTCATAGAAAATTACAGATGTAGTCCAGTGGATATCTTATATATAAAAGGCAATCTCCGTCTGTATGTATGTATGTCCTTTATGCGTTCGCGAAAGGTCCATCCGATTGAGATGAAATTTTCTACACGTCTTCCTCTCATTCCTGCGCTGCCAACTGTGATATTTTTTAGTGTAAAGTCGGCTGCTTACTTAATATTATTTAATTTTTAATTTTTCATTATAATTTCTATATAGCAAGGGGACTTAACTCTAGAAAAGTTATTTCAAGGGGCATATCTTTTAATAACTTTTCTGTATAACTTATAGTCATATTGTTGCATCGTTTTCAAAGATTTATAAACTCTTTGTCTATAGTTACGTACCGGCATATGAGTTATAATAAATAATGATACAATCTTTAAGGCATTTTCAAAGTTTTCATAAAAATAATGCATAATGCATAACATTGTAACTCATCTTTTTATGCTTAAGAAGTTATCTACAGTCATGTTGGTGATTAGAAACAGTTTTCATTAAAAATAATGGATGGTGTGTGGAGGGACATTCTTTTAAGTTACTTTTTTTTTGTTGTATTAATTTAATGAGACGCTACCCTACCAGGAGCTGGGCGAAGCCACGCCGGGTCAGATAGATAGACAGACCCACCTTTTTGCTGCAGTTATCTACAGGCATATGCGTCATAATCCTCCTCCTCCTACCCTCTTCCTCTTCCCCCTCTTTCTCCTCCTCCCTCCTCGCCCTCCTTCCTCCTCCTAATCACTCCTCTTCCTTCCTCCTCCCCCTCATCCCTCTTCCTCCTCCCGCGTTCTTCTCCTCCCTCCTATTCCTCCCTACTCCTCCTCTCTCCGTCTATCTCTTCCTCCCTCTTCCTCCTCACAGCTCCTACTCCTCCTTTTTCTTCTTCTTCTGCTGCTGCTGCCGCCGCTCCATTAACCCAAGTTAATTGTTGGGGAAGATGTAAAGATCTTTCAAGTGCTCTTTCTAATGCTTTTTGTAAGTTGGTCTTCGTTTATCTAAGGTTGTTTTAACTGCAACCAATAAATGATTAGACAGACAGGCAGACAGACAGACAGACAGACAGAGAGGGAGGGACAGACAGACAGACAGACAGCCGGGAACGGGAACTTATATGACTACTTATATGAATTAAATTAGATGCTCCCCATCAGGGGCTGGACGAAGCCGGGCCGGATCAGACAGACAGACAGATAGACAGACAGACAGACAGATAGTCGGGAACGGGAACGGGAGCTTATATGACTACTTATATGAATTAAATGAGATGCTCCACACCAGGAGCTGGGCGATGCCGGGCCGGGTCAGACAGACAGACAGACAGATAGTCGGTAACGGGAACCAGAACTTATATGACTACTTATATGAATTAAATTAGATGCTCCCCACCAGGGACTGGGCGAAGCCGGGCCGTGTCAGCTAGTAGTAAATAAGTAACATACCTTTTCCCACCACGTGGCATATTAGGTAAATGGCGCTATGCCCATATGTTTTAGACCAATCAGCACTCAATGATTGAGGTTTTCAATATCACCCCAGTAGCCTTGACTTCCCAGCACATTTTCTGGTACCCATTTTTAGGGAGGTTCATCTTTGGAACTCAGGTCAATGAAAAATGTATGCTTCAAACAGGATTTCGAACACATGACCAACGTCCTCGGTGTCAGCAGGCAAGCATGCTAGCCACTACACTACAACAGGAGTGTTAGGCCTTAGCATACAGGTAATGAAGTGATTTTTCACAATTGAACACATAAATTCACATAATGTCCACTTATCAAAAAATGAGATGAACCTAAATATTTATATATTTTTGTAAAATCTGATGAAAAACCGCCTCTAACTCATTGTTAAAAATAAGACAGTACATTTTAACTTGTTCTGCTCCAGGCAATTAAAGGTGCAGGTAGTGCCATAGCAAATACTGCCATTATGGTAAGGCCTATACATATTCTAGGCCAGGATATATGAGGTAGGGTGGCCAGGCCCTTTCCTTCTCACCTTGTGGTTGCGGCCTTGTGGGAGCACGTGTACACCTCAGAGGAGCAGATGGATAACCATAGTCTGGTAAGAATGAGACAGCGAGGTGTGACGAGGGGATCTGGCCGACGCTCGGCGCTCGGAGGAAAGGCGAGACGGACATATAATCAGATTGCTACTGGAACTATTAGTGTTGGAACTCTTCGCTGGCTGCTGAGGATGGGAACGGAGCGCTTATGGGAATGTCCCGAATGCTGTGATGTCGGTTCCTAAATCAATCAATCAATCAATCAATCAATTCTCACCTTCCCTTCCCCCCTCCTCCTCTGAACATTCTTAAAACAATATAGACATATAAATTGCTACCTTTAAATAACAATATAGGCAAGTAAGAGCTAAAACAGTAACTCTTTACCTGAAGACAGAAAAGTAACAAATATAATATGTAAATGTACAGTAACAACATGGCTATAAATAAGTCACGACTTTTGGAAACTGGAAATAAAGACCACAAACAATTGTAAATGATTCTGGTCATTAAGGAATAAGAGATTAACGTAAGGTAAGTTGTTTGGTACAGAAGGAATGCATAGTACACTGTCACAGCGTGGGTTAAATAATGAACTGTTAAAGTATGAATGTTATTTTATAGTTGCATGGAAAGTAAACTATTGTAGCATGGATATTAAAATATTAAACTTTCGTAGCGCAGATGTTAATCTGTGATAGAGTGGATATTAAATTATGATCGCATAGATATTATATAGCAAGGATATCAAACTAAAGAAGCATGAATATTTAAGTGTACAAGAAGCATGAATAGTAAACTGTAGAAGCGTGGGTATTAACAATAGAAGCATAAATATTATAGTAGCATGAATATTTTACTATAAAAGCATAAATAGTAAACTATTGAAGTATGAATATTAAAACTATAGTAGCATGGATATTAAACTATAGAAGCATAGATATTAAACTACAGAAGCATGGATATTAAACTACAGAGGCATAGATATTAAACTACAGAAGCATGGGTAGTAAACTATAAAAGTATGGATATTAAACTATAGAAGCATGGATGTTTACATGTGGTAGCATGGATATTAAACTGTTATGTCATGCTTAATAAACTATCAGAGCAAACATAGTTAATGTGACGATTCTTACAGATACTTACTTCATCATCTTTAAGCCTCCCCTTGTATGCTCGTCCTGAGGCTTGTGATGCATCACCAGGCTGTAGGTATTACAAACAAGGTTTAGTTTGATTACTACAAGTTCAGCAAGTCTTTAATCATGGAGGATTGGATAATCAGCTGTGATAGGGTAAATATTTATTGATAACAAAATTTTTTTTTTTTTTGCATATCCCTTACAGGACGTTGCAGTCGACATAAGCACTTTTCAGCTGCTGTTGATGTACTAGACAAGATTACGCTCAGTTGTTGCCATTGCTTTCTGAGCGACTGGCTCACATACCCCGTAAGTTACCAATGCGGCAAGAACCGCTACCGATTCTCGTGTAAGTTACTTTACTCGTGAGAATATACGGGATTACGGAGAAAGACATTAAACCCTAAGACAGGGAGGCCGGCTTCTGTAAGAATACAGATTTTAAAACTAATAGAATGGATATTAAATTGTGACATCATGGATATTAAACTGTTATAGCATGAATAATAAACTGTAATTATACAGATTGTAAACTGCGGCAGCATGGAAATTAAACTGTAATCATATGGATTTTAAAATGTAATAGAAAGAATATTAAACTGTGACAGCACTTATGTTACATTGTAGTAGCACAGTTGTTAAAACAAATTATAATGAATATTACATTGGGATATCATAGATTTCAAACTGTATTAGTATGGATGTTTAAATCTTATAGAATGAATATTAAAATATGACAGAATAGATTGTAAATCATGATAGCACAATATTAGACTGTGATAAGACATATTACATCATGATAGCACAGTATTAAACTGTGATAGCATAGATGTTAATTATAGATGTTACATCTTGATATCACAATATTAAACTGTGATAACATTGATATTATTTGATTAAAGCGTAACATTAAACTATGATAGCATTGATGTTACATCATACTAGCATAATATTAAACTGTGATAATATTAAACTGTAATAACATTGATATTGTGTGATTATAGCACAATATTAAACTGTAATAACACTGATGTTACATAATGATAACACAATATTAAACTGAGATAACATTGATGTTACATCATAAAAACACAGTATTAAACAGTGATAGCCTAGATACCAAATCATGATAGCAAAATATTAAACTGTGATATCGATATCACAGACATTACATCATGATAGCAGTTTTAAACTGTCATTGCATGGATTTCAACCTGTAATCACATGGAGTTTACTTAACAGGCTGGATATCAAAATGTTATAGAATGATAGCATAGATAACACATCATGTTAAGACAATATTAAACTGTGATAGCATGGATATTCTAGTTGTGGACAGCTGTCACCAAATAAGGAACCCAAAGGTTAGTTGGACGCTTCCTAAGCAACATTTTTAAATGAGAAAAGCTACCAACAACAGAATATTTATAACATGTACATTTCCTGCATAGATGTGGACAGCTGAAAGATAATTACCACAAAAAGTCATAAAAGGTAGATTAATGGGGGAGTGTTTAAACAAAATCTTTCACACTAGGATTCAGGCTTGCTGAAAGGTTAAGAGCACTCACTCTTACACTTCTTGTGCACTGATGGTGGGGTGTTTATTCCTTACACTTGTCAGTTGTAATTCAACATTGACTTCTCATTCAGAAAGCAGATGGCAAACAACTCAACGTAAAATTTGCCTAGAAAATCAACCTGGGAGTGATCGCAACATCATGCAAAGGACATGCAAGTTTTCAGTATGGGTTTTAAGTTCACACAGCATGGATACTAAACCATCATAGCATAGATACTAGACTGTCATAGCATAGATACTAAACTGTCATAGCATGGATACTAAACTGTCATAGCATAGATACTAAACTGTCATAGCATAGATACTAAACTGTCATAGCATGGATACTAAACTGTCATAGCATGGATACTAAACTGTCATAGCATGAATACTAAACTGTCATAGCATAGATACTAAACTGTCATAGCATAGATACTAAACTGTCATAGCATAGATACTAAACTGTCATAGCATGGATACTAAACTGTAATAGAATAGATACTAAACTGTCATAGCATGGATACTAAACTGTCATAGCAAAGATACTAAACTGTCATAGCATAGATACTAAACTGTCATAGCATAGATACTAAACTGTCATAGCATAGATACTAAACTGTCATAGCATAGATACTAAACTGTCAGCATAGATACTAAACTGTCATAGCATGGATACTAAACTGTCATAGCATAGATACTAAACTGTCATAGCATGGATACTAAACTGTCATAGCATAGATACTAAACTGTCATAGCATAGATACTAAACTGTCATAGCATAGATACTAAACTGTCATAGCATAGATACTAAACTGTCATAGCATGGATACTAAACTGTCATAGCATGGATACTAAACTGTCATAGCATGGATACTAAACTGTCATAGCATAGATACTAAACTGTCATAGCATGGATACTAAACTGTCATATCATAGATATTAAACTGTCATAGTCTGGATACTAAACTGTCATAGCCTGGATACTAAACTGTCATAGCATGGATACTAAACTGTCATATCATAGATATTAAACTGTCATAGCATAGATACTAAACTGTCATAGCATGGATACTAAACTGTCATAGCATGGATACTAAACTGACATAGCATGGATACTAAACTGTCATAGCATGGATACCAAACTGTCATAGCATGGATACTAAACTGTCATAGCATGGATACTAGACTGTCATAGCATGGATACTAGACTGTCATAGCATGGATACTAAACTGTCATAGCACAGATACTAAACTGTCATAGCACAGATACTAAACTGTCATAGCATGGATACTAAACTGTCATAGCATGGATACTAAACGGTCATATCATAGATATTAAACTGTCATAGCACAGATACTAAACTGTCATAGTTTGGATATTTAAATGTCATAGTTAGTTAGTTGTATATTCATTACAGGACGTAGCATTCAAGCCCAACAGTTTTTGGCTGTTATGATTTCTTGGCAAGTTTACATTCAGTAGTTTGCCATTGCTTTCTGAACACCCGGCACTCATACCAGTATATGAAAGTCAACGAAGGCAGTCTGCTGTCAAATCGCCTGCAGCTGTGTTTTGAACATCGTGCTGGATTACGAACTGCATCCATAAGCCCTTCGCCAAAGAGCCGGCTACTGTCATAGTGTAGATATTAAATTGTCATGGCATAGATATTAAACTGTCATAGTGTAGATATTAAATTGTCATGGCATAGATATTACAATGTCATAGTGTAGATATTAAATTGTCATAGTGTAGATATTAAATTGTCATGGCATAGCTATTAAAACGTCATAGTGTAGATATTAAATTGTCATGGCATGGATATTAAACTTTTATAGCATGAATAGTAGACAATAAACATATATTGAACATCATGTGAAAACAGAATGTTATCTTGGCCTGGTCACAATACAGGATGTGAAGGTCTATGACTGCAAATATTGAAGGGCAAGATTCAGGGTAAGAGAAAGAAAAGAAGCCCAGGGAAAAATGACATCACATAAGCATGAAAGGACATGTAGCACGGTTGAGCTGAGTTGAGTTGAGCTAAGACCTGACATCACTGCACTCAAGGCTTTCCTATACGCGCTCCGTCCCCTTGTTCAACAGCTAGCGAAGAATCATGCTACTAATCATTCCCACCGCTATCTGATTGAAAGTTCTCCTTGTCTTCCCTATCAGTTTTGAGATTCTTTAAGAACCCCTGCCGATTGCCCGCAATCTCATTCTTTCCACAAATGGGTTCTCAATCTGTTCCCCCGCCTTCACCTGATCCCACAGGCGCTCGACCACCTCTCCCTTGTCCATAGGTAATCTACCACCAAGAGGTGCATTCCCTGCCAGCCTATCAGTCTGTTCATTCCTCCGCACTCCCGCATGGCCAGGTAAAAAAATTCATACAATTCTCACAATCTATGACCTCCAAAGCAAGGGTAGCCATTCCACAGGAAAAACATGTAGCACAGACTTGCGTTGAGCTAATGAGAGTTGTTGCAAATAGAAAACAGTTGTGGGGCATGATCACAGAACTTCAACGCCAGTCTTTAGACTGAGTGACCTAATGAATGTAGGTGTAGATATAAAATTGTGATAGCGCAGAAAATTAAACCAAGATGACAAGGATAATGAACACTGGTGGAACAAATAATAAAATGTGATGTTATGTAGTATTAAATTGTGACAATTGTGATAGACAGCTTCAAGATTACAATGAATTACTCACTTCATCATCCATGCCTCCTCGCCCCTTGTATGTTCGTCCTGAGCCATGTGGTGTCTCACCAGACTATAGAGACAGAGAAAATGTTTAGTTCCGATAAGGTTTATAAATAATAAACTGTGATGTTATGTAGTATTAAATTAAACTATGATGGCAAAGATAATGAACAGTGGTGGTATAAATAATAAAGTGTGATGTTTTGTAGTATTACATTGAGGCAATATAGATAGCTTCAAGATTACAACCAATGACTCACTTCATCAACCATTCCTCCTCTCCCCTTATATGTTCGTCCTGAGCCATGGGGTATCTCACCAGACTGTAGAGATAGAGAAAATGTTTAGTTCCGATAAGGTTTATAAATAACTGTGATGTTATGTAGTATTAAATTAAACTATGATGGCAAAGATAATGAACAGTGGTGGTATAAATAATAAAGTGTGATGTTTTGTAGTATTACATTGAGGCAATATAGATAGCTTCAAGATTACAACCAATGACTCACTTCATCATCCATGCCTCCTCTCCCCTTATATGTTCGTCCTGAGCCATGGGGTGTCTCACCTGACTGTAGAAATAGATAAAATGTTTAGTTTCAATAAGGTTTCAGACTGCTAGAATGTATACTATACTGTAATAATATGAACATTAAACTCACATAACATGTATGTTAAAGTGCGGCAACATTAATATAAAATGAATAGAATGGCTATTAAATGTAATAAAAAATAGACAGTAAATGCATTGCATGCTATAAAGGCAATACAGGCAAGAGACCGGACTTCATGCACTAGATTCTACCCCATATGGCTCAGTCTTATTTCCATAGATCAGTCTGCCACAAGCATCACATAAAGCACAACATCCATAGCTCCAGCGATGACCCCCAGGCTATAAAGACATAACTGCACTCATTAACCAAATGACCAAGTCTGAAAACGAACGCACAACTTTCATACTGCAAGTTGGGCAGCTTGACCACTTTGCCACAGATCCCCCATTGCATGCTATTACATTGTGGCAACGTGGGGGTCCACACATTTTGGCACTATGGCAAGGGATCGAGACTGTCTCTGGCCGGTCATGGTAGGAGAGATGATATGCAATGGACCTGCTAAGGGACAATGATACCTTGGATATTAAACAGATAACCTGGGTTTTTAAGTGTAATATCATGTATTCAAGACTATGATAACTTAGAATTAGACTGTCATTACTTGGACCATTAAAACAGTGATTTCTTAATGTGAAACTGTGATAACATGTAGTCAAAACTATGATCAAATGACATTAGACTGATTATTTGGGATATTAAACAGTGATATCTTAATGTTAAAATGTGATATCATGTATTCAAGACTATGATAACATGAATATCAGACTAATACCATGGTAATTAGATAGGTATAGTATGGTTATTCAATTGGAGACAGCTTGAAGGCTACATGACATTTACTCAATTGGAGACAGCTTGAAGGCTGCATGCACCAAACACTCACTTCATCATCTTTAAGCTTTCCCTTGTATGATCGTCCTGAGGCAAGTGGAGAATCACCAGTCTACAAACAGAAAATGGAAAGGTCATGAGTATAAATTAAACAAGCACTTGCTCTTAAACTTCTGGTGTGCTGATGCTGAGGTAGCGGGTTCAACTCCTGCACTGGTTAGTTGGACTAAAATGTTGAATTCTCATCCTTTACTTGGGGACGTAAATTACAAGCACCTCAGAAGTCGCCTGATAGTGTGAGACACTGGTAATAGGGAAAGCTATCACAGGACCCATGACACTGTGACGCCTGAACTTATCAGAAGCACTTGAAGTTTAAATAATACAAAGGAGGCATCTATTTTAGGATGAAGTGAGTGTTGATTTTCTTATTTTGTGTGATATATTTATTTTGAAGTAGGATTCCCGAAGACGAGTAAGAAAGCTCTGGGGACATTGATTACTTAACTGTTTGTTGTGATTGTGTAGGCCAGCAAAGTCTTTACATATGCAAAGGAAATTAAACCACTTCCACAGTCTGCCTTAGGAAGCTATTGAAGATTAGATGGCAAGACAAGATCCCAGACACTGAAGTCCTAGAAAGAGTGTCCATGCCCAGTATCCATACTCTACTAATGAAGAATCAGCTTCCCTGGGCTGATCACTTAACTCGCATGCCAGATCACAGGCTCCCTAAACAAATTTGTTATGGCGAGCTGCGCTGTGGTAGACGCTCCCAAGGCGGCCAGAGGAAAACACTTTAAAGACACTGAAGATTGCACTAAAAGCTTTTGGAATTCATCACGACACTTGGGAGACTGCTGCCAAAGACCCAAATTTGAGGCGTACATCATTATGCAAGGGTGTAGTTACTTGTGAAGCAAACAGAACTCCAAGAGGTGTGAAAAAAAGACTGGACAAAAAATCCACTGCAGGAGATCCTCCTCCTGGAACGTCAAGCATTCTATGCCCACATTGTCAAAGAACATTTTGAGCCAAAATAGGCCTTACCAGCCATCTTAGAACTCACGGCTGCAAACTGTCAACCCCACTGGATGAAATTAATGGTCATCATTATTCTTGATGGACAAACACCATTGCATATGCAATGAAACAGTCACATAGGTTTTGTAAAAAAAAAATGTTTGCATATCCTTTACAGGACATTGCTGTCAACATCAGCATCTTTCAGCTGATTGTTGATTTCTTTGGCAAGATTACGCTCAGTAGTTTGCCATTGCTTTCTGAGCAGCCGGCTCACATACCCTGTAAGTTACTGACGTGATTCGAACCACTGCTGATTCTCACCGTCGTCACGTTACTTACGAGAGTATACGAGATTACAGAGAAAAGTTGCTAACCTCTAGGCCAGGAAGCCGGCAGGTTTTGTAAACAAACAAAAATATCATCCCTACTACGTCCCAGACTGAAAACATCACAACATATGGCTTTGTCTGAACCTGAGTTTTACAGTATTCAATAAATGATTATGTATGACTCATCCAAAATGAATATCAGAGTTCACTAATCTAAGGTGCTATTTTAAACCACAGCAGTGCCAACATTCAACTGTAATATGGCATGGATATTAAACCACAGCAGACCAACACTCAACAGTCATATGTTATGGCACGGATATTCAACCATAGCAGACCAACACTCAACAGTTATATGTTATGGAATGGATATTCAATCACAGCAGACCAACACTCAACAGTCATATGTTATGGCATGGATATTAAACCACAGCATACCAACACTCAACAGTTATATGTTATGGAATGGATATTCAATCACAGCAGACCAACACTCAACAGAGATGTTATGGTATGGATATTCATCCACAGCAACCAACACTCAACAGTAACAGTCATATGTTGTGGAATGGATATTAATCTGGCAGCGGAAATATTAACTCTTTCAGCACCAGGCAACTCACCATATGTTTGTTGATCACTCTATACATGGTACACCTATCTTGGAGTGGCCATAACATCTGATGGAAGGTGCCTTGTAGAGATCAGAACAGGAATTGTCATGACAAAAGGTATTTAATGCAAGATGGAAGACATGAGCACCAATAAAAAGCCATCAACCGCAGTGAGAAAAAGAGTGCTGACGTGCTACATAGAACCTAAACTGTTATATGCATGTGAAATATGGACAACTAGCAGGCAAGTTGAGAAATATTTCATGGCAGTGAAAATGTAGCTTCTGAGGAAAATGCAAAAAATACCATGGCCTGACAGAAAAGTGAATGATACAGATCTTCAAGAAGCAAATGTGAACTGTAAAATGGTTAGAGAATGTAGAGTAGACAGACAGTATTTTAGGGCACACTGTGTGGAGAAATAACTTGAAAACTTAGTGACAACTGGCAAACTTAATGGGAAAAAAGTGAGAGGAGGGCAAAAGATAAATACCCTGATGGCTTAGCCACATGGCATAATTGGGAAAACAACACAGATCTGATCCAAGGCTCTGGTGATCATTTCAAATGACGAACACTAATTGTCATGGCACATGAAGATGTCTCAAAATGTTAACAGAACCCTAAGGGGAAGCAAAGAATAGTATCACACTGTACCTACCACACAGGTGCTAAGAGGCGACGAAGAAGGGTTGAGCTTGTGACTGGTTTTCTCATCCCATAGAAAACACTTTAGTCACAAAATCCAACCAATCATGAACACGTCCAATAATGAAAATATAATAATCAAGCCAACCAATAGGAAAGGAGGCTCTTCTAGAAAAGGCATTTCGCAAAGCGGAAAAAGCCGCAATGAGTCCATATCACAGATTGTCTTCCTTTCACCTAGGGAACAGAAATAAAGGAAGACCTAAAAAATCATGGAGGAGAAAAGTAGAAAAAAAAAAAAAAGAACAATATGGGAAGAACATGGTTAGAGCTGCGTGGAAACGCTAAAGATAGGGAAGCTTGGAGTGAGTTGGTTGAGGGCTATGCACCAATGGAGTAAAGATGGCAAAAGAAGACATGAAGATGATGTACATGGTATACCAACTTCTGTCCCCTACAAGAACTCAACAGTGAAAAAGATTGGTTATTATTACCAACAAAAATGAGGAACATGAAATATTTCAGACATGTAAAAAGACAAGTAGGATGAAAGTCTAGGAAAAAGAAGACCATAACACAGATAGACTTACTACACATGATGACATCATATGCAGGACATCTGGCTTATGATAGAGAAATTTTGAAAGACTTCTGAGGGTGAAGTTCTGCACAGCACATGACACCGGATAATAAGAACTCAAAGATCATTATTCTATTGTACACAAATATTGGGATAAAAAGTGTAGAAGTAACATCCGACTGAGAATGAAAGAGTTAAAATTAAACTGCTATAGCATGGAAATTAACCTGCTGTAATATAGAAAGCATAGCATGAATATTTAATACTGTTTAATAAATATTAAATAATTTATTTTTGGAGTCTATATAAAAATAGATAATTATTTTTGGAGTCCAAAAAGAGAAACCTGGACCACAATGCAGCAGTCTTTGCCCATGATGTCTATGAAGGTTTCCACTCAGGCACTGAAACCGTTGCTGCAGCGATTGATCTTGAGGACGCATACAACAGAGTACCACTGGATTTTTTAATGTTTCAGCTTCTTGAACTAAACGTAAGTCCATTCCTCCTTAGTTGGATCGCTGCAGCCCTCTACCAACGGAAAGTAGTTTTTAGATGTGGCAGTTGGACTTCGGAACCAACAACAATATATCCTGGCCTACCACAGGGATCACCATTATCTCCGGTACTGTTCAACGCCTACACAGTGAGAATCACCAGTGAGCAGATCACTGGACTTGGCAGGACATTGTCATATGCCGATGATGTTTTAGTGTATCGTCAGGGTAAGGATAGAGAGGAGGTTGCTGTGGAACTACAAACCGAACTCAATCGCATAAGTACTTGGTGTGATGAAGCTGGGGCAATGGTCAACCCAACAAAGGCAACAGTGACTTGGTTCTCGTTGAATAATCATATTGTCAACAACCCAACACCAACTGTAATGCTGTGTTCAGAGACGGTGGAAAGAACGCAGGCAATGAATTACCTGGGGATACGGTTTGATCGAAGCCTTGCTTATAATGTGCACATAGACCAGGTGATAACAAAGGCCAAGCGGGGTTTGGCAGCGATGCGGGTGATGGCTGCAGCAAACTGTGAGCAGCGCCATCTATGTCTTCTGTACAAGGGGCTGGTCATGTCTGTTTTGGAGTATGCAATGGCAATCCTGACTCTCAGCCATAAGCAGATAGAAAGGATGGAAAGGATACAGAATGAAGCTATGCGCATTATTCTTGGATGTACAAGAGATACAGCATGCAGGGCGATGCACTACCTTCTTGATTTTCCAACCATTGAAGAGAGAATACAAGTTTGCAGGGCACGCGCCTACCTCAGAATTAACGCAAACACACAACATCCACTGCATAGTGAAATTAGGAAGGTGAAGGGCAGCAGGTTAAAAAGAGGACGGTCGTGGATGGGTCAAGCCGAAGACATTCTTCAACAGGTGTGTTCACTTGAGGACTTAGAACCTGGCGAGGAGTGGGTGCAAGTGCCAACAGACTTCTGCACATCCTTTTCAGTTTGCATCCAACTAGATAGAAAATGCAGACAAGAAAATCCGGCTGCTGTTGAGGCTGAAGTACAAGCGTTGATTTTCGAGAATTCACTAGACGGTGATGCGGTCATCTACACAGATGGGTTGGTCGTCCGACATGTGAGAAGCTCATGGGCCTTTACAGCTCGGGCCGGAGGGAGAATTGTGAAGGAGGACTCTGGTGCTTTCACTGAAACCACAAGTAGCCTGACCATGGAAGTCATGGCAGTAAGTAAAGCAATAACATGGCTCGAGACACAGACATTCACTAGGGCTTGTTTCCTTAGCGACTCAATGAACATGATCAAGAGGATAGAGGAGGGGTCGATTCGAAGAGAATGGCTGCTGCCTCTGAAGCGGTCTCGGCTGGCAAAGAATAGTTTCATCTTCGTGCCAGGTCATGCGGGAGTACAAGGAAATGAGCGGGCTGACAAGCTCGCAGGTGAGGCTACTGTGGAGGGCGGACGCGCCATGGACCAGGCTGACATGCTGAATGCTCTACGAGAAGTGAGACTTTTGCGAGAACCAAGTGATGACTGTGAATCTACAACAATGGCCAGACTGCAGGAGCAGCAAATTAAAAGAGGGGTGGCCAAACAAGAACACTACGCAGGAAGCCAAAGAAGATTGATAAACCAACACAGAACTGGCGTCGTTAGCCGCTACACGGTGCGGGATTTGCTGAGGAGGAGATCCGAGCACTTATGGACTGAATGGTTCGATGTGCAACGAGGATGATCTGTCGACTAACTAACTAACTAACTAATAAATATTAAAAGTGATATGACTATTTGACTGCTACAGAGAGGGTGTTGAAATGCTGACTTGTTACTTGCTATAGAGAGGGTGTTAGAATGCTAACTAGTAATCTGCTATAGTGAGGGGGTGTAACAGAATAGGTGTTTTATACAAGTGGTCTATGAATATGTGTTGTTCCTTATGGGTTATATTATAGGTATGGGGTTTTATTTTTTTAGACTTTCCTACGGAAAGTCTCAAAATGGCATAGGAGGGATATGTAACAGAATAGGTGATGGGGGGAGAGTTAATGAGATGATATTGTTGCAAACTTAGAAATGGGGAAGTTTGATGAAGAAGTAAATATTGTGCACGAGAACGCACAAAAGAGTACTACGTTGCATTGTTAGGGAGTAGTGACGGCAACAATAACAAGGCAACATTAGTAGGATGATTTCGAACGGAGCCAGCAAGTGGAAGGAGAACATCAAGAGTACATATAGAAGTCCAGCAAATTTTACCACCATCAGCTCTTAAGGTTGAGCTGTATTGTTAACGAATCGTACCATGAAGGTACATACTTGCTAAAAGTGAATGATTTGTTGAGGATATTTCAAATTTAGGAAACTGTCGCATATTGCAGTAACCAAAGTCAGGATGACTTTGTCTGAGGAGACATTCAAGGTGACTCTCAAATTTCTTATGTTTATTCCATAAATATGGAATATGAAGGTATGATATGCTATGTATTAACATAATCTTAATGTATAACCAGTGTATGTGTCACTGTGCTGCTGTGGCGATTTGAAGAAGATTTCTAAATTAAATTTATGAAGTTTTTACATTGGCGTAATTTTTGTCATGGAATGAAAGTTTGAATTAACATATGAAGGCAAGATTTCTACACGAAATTCCTTACAACGCGAGTACTCCACTAAAGCAACAGAAGTAGCAAATTGGTTGCTGTGAAACTAAGTCAGCGTCCACATGTGTACGACACGCGGCACTGTTACAGGGGTAATTTAACAAGGTAACTTGTAGACTGCTATAGTGAATGGGTAATTTAACAAGGTAACTTGTAGACTGCTATGTGGATAAAGAGGGCTCTCCAGTTCTCCTCAATTGCCTTATGTACAAGATGTGTTACTACAGATTTGGTTCAGTCTATACTGAGGGAGGCAAGCCAACAGGTTATGATCGAGTTCGTAACACAGAAATTGGTAACAAAGACTTTGAACTAGATGTCCTTGAAGAAGCTTACACAACTGAGCATTGGTTGGTCAGAATTTACAAGGTCAAGGATTTAGAGAACAGGGGCGTGTAACACCAGTGAATGGACTTCTAACCAATCAACTTTAAATGATAAAAAATATATACCAATGTAAAACATGCCTGCTGATGCATTCTGTATTGTGCTGCTGATGTGTCGGTTTGTTTGGGAGGGGAGGGGGGGTGTGTGTGGATAGTCTAGCCCAACAGTTTGTGCGTCTGTGTGGTTGTGATACTTGTGTTTTGGTGTTAGATGTGATGGTCGTTATGGTAATGCATATTTGCAGACGTAGATCACACGTGTTGAGTGGCATTCTTTGAGTTTACATTTTATCCTCTATAGAAATTCAAAATAATGTTTTCCCATAGTGAATTTGAATAACAAAGGCACTAGCAATAGATTGCACGATTTATCTCCTGGCATATTTAGTTGCTTCTCATCGGGTACATACTGTGGAAATCACACAACATAAACTAAAGCCATGAGATAAATCCTTCAAGCTGACGTATACAACACAAGCAATCTCTATTGAATTGTCTACCACAGTAATTTTACACCGAGTATCATGTCTTTCTGTTTGCACAAAGTTGGTTTTTGTAAATGAATAGTGATTGCTTCTGCCAGATGTTACATCTCCATATAAATGTTGGTAGGTGAACTGATTGGGTGACTTTACAACCCATTCATACACAAAAGGATTGAACAATGCTATACATTTACTGTGGTGAAAGACTAAATTAATCATTAGCGCTATAAATTTACTGTGGTAATAGACTAAATTAATTATTAACAATGCTATAAATTTACTATGGTGATATCCTAAATTAATCATTAATGCTATAAATTTACTATGGTGATAGACTAAATTAATGGTGCTATAAATTTAGTTAAAAGATATATCATGGGCTGCGCCATAAATTTGCTGCTCAAGTTTGTCAGTAAAACTTTCTAGAAGTATAAAAACATGTGCTAGATAATGAATAGTTAAACACATGCTCAGCTCAGCCGCAACCGATTTGTGCAGCAGACCGTGTCGCATTGTGTTATAACGTGTTGGTATAGGAGCCGGTCGTTCAGAAAGCAATGGCAAGCTACTGAACGTAAAATTTGCCTAGTACATCAGCAGCAGCTGAAAAATGCCTGTGCTGACTGCAATGTCCTGCAAGGGATATACAACATTAAAACAAAAACAAAAAAAACTTGTAGACTGCTATAGTTAAGGGGTAATTTAACAAGGTAACTTGTAGGCTGCTATAGTGAAGGGATAATTTAACAAGGTAACTTGTAGACTGCTATAGTGAAGGGATAATTTAACAAGATAACTTGTAGACTGCTTTAGTAAGGGGGTAATTTAACAAGGTAACTTGTAGACTGCTATAGTGAAGGGGTAATTTAACAAGGTAACTTGCAGGCTGCTATAGTGAAGGGATAATTTAACAAGGTAACTTGTAGACTGCTTTAGTGAGGGGGTAATTTAACAAGGTAACTTGTAGACTGCTATAGTGAAGGGATAATTTAACAAGATAACTTGTAGACTGCTTTAGTAAGGGGGTAATTTAACAAGGTAACTTGTAGACTGCTATAGTGAAGGGGTAATTTAACAAGGTAACTTGCAGGCTGCTATAGTGAAGGGATAATTTAACAAGGTAACTTGTAGACTGCTTTAGTGAGGGGGTAATTTAACAAGGTAACTTGTAGACTGCTATAGTGAGGGGGTAACTTAACAAGGCAACTTGTAGAGTGCTATAGTGAGGGGGTAACTTAACAAGGCAACTTGTAGAGTGCTATAGTGGGGGGGGGGGGGGGGGGGGGGGGGGAGGGGTAATTTAACAAGGCAACTTGTAGAGTGCTATAGTGAGGGAGTAATTAAACAAGGTAACTTGTAGACTGCTATAGTGAGGGGGTAACTTAACAAGGTAACTTGTAGAGTGCTATAGTGAGGGGGTAACTTAACAAGGCAACTTGTAGAGTGCTATAGTGAGGGGGTAACTTAAGGCAACTTGTAGGGTGCTATAGTGAGGGGGTAACTTAACAAGGCAACTTGTAGAGTGCTATAGTGAGGGGGTAACTTAACAAGGCAACTTGTATACTGCTACAGTAATTGAGTACGTACAGGTTTTTTCCACCTGCAGTGAGGCACATTGGGTATTTGGTGCTAGACACATATAGCCTAACAGGCACTTGACGGGTGATGTGGTCAATATCACGCCGCCTCCTTCACTTCCAAGGACAATTCCTGGTACTCATTTCAAACTGGATTGACCTGGGAGCCCAGGTCAGTGTGAAAAATACCGCTTGATATGGATTTGAACTCGACTGATAGGCATGCATCTAGTCACTAAGTTACCATGGCTCAATGACTGTTACAGTGTGAATGATGAAATGGAGACAGCTTGAAGGTTACAATAAATGACTCACTTCATCATCTTTCTGCTTCCCCTTGTATGATCTTGCAGTTGTTTGTGGTGCACCAGCAGACTACAAGGATTAAAAAGATATCAATCATGTAATGAACATCACACATAGTGGCACAGCACTAAACATGGTTGCATGGAAATTATATAAACATAATAGCTGGGACATTAAAAGTTGTGGGATTGTGCAGTAATAGTAGTGGGATTGTGCAGTAATAGTAGTGGGATTGCGCAGTAATAGTGGTGGGATTGCGCAGTAATAGTGGTGGGATGTGCAGTAATAGTGGTGGGATGTGCAGTAATAGTGGTGGGATGTGCAGTAATAGTGGTGGGATTGTAACCTTCAAGCTGTCTCCATTTCATGTCTATCGTCTTCTTTATGAAGGTCTGGTCCTTTCTGTTTTGGAGTATGCGATGGCGATCCTGACTCTCAGCCATAAGCAGACAGAAAGGATGGAAAGGATACAGAACAAAGCTATGCGCATTATTCTTGGATGTACAAGAGATACAGCATGCAGGGTGATGCGCTACATTCTTTATTTTCCAACCATGAGGGACAGAATACAAATTTGCCAAGCACATGCCTATCTCAGAGTCAACGCAAACACACAACATCCACTGCACAGCAAAGGTAAGGTAAGGGAAGGTAAAGGGCAGCAGGTTAAAAAGAGGAAAGTTGTGGATGGGTCATGCCGAAGACATTCTTCAGCAGGTGTGTTCACTTGAGGACTTAGAACCTGGCGAGAAGTGGGTACAAGTGCCAACAGAGTTCTGAACATCCTTCTCAGTGTGCATCCAACTAGACAGGAAATGAAGACAAGAAAATCTAGCTGCTGTGGAAGGCGGAAGTACAGGCTCTGATCTTCGAGAATTCGTTAGAGAGTGATACTGTCAATTACACGGATGGGTCGGTCGTCCGAGGAGTGAGAAGTTCATGGGTCTTTACGGCTCAGGCCGGAGGGAAAAGTGTGAAGGAAGAGTCTGGCGCTTTTGCTTTGACAACAAGCAGCCTGACTATGGAAGTAATGGCAGTGTGTAAAACAATAACATGGCTCGAGGCACAGACATTCTTCTTCTTCTGCTGCATTCATCCTGAGATTTTTTTTCTGGACGTGATTATGTTGTGCCTGTTTATAGCAGAGCTGCGTTCTTGCACTGTTAGGCCGACACATCCAACTTCTGTGGGCATTTGTTGACCGGTTTAGCCTTCCCGGGGGTTTCTTAGGACGTTTGAATCTCACTGTTGTGATGTTATCCCCCCATCCCAGCTGGTCCATTTAGAACAGCCAAAGACATCCTGGTCAACCCTCAAGGGAAGGCAGGGGCAAACGATGGGCATTCTCCACCATCGAAGGAGGCTTCCATAATTGCAGAGCCGACACATAGCGCTCTGGTACTGGGCTCACCTAAGGAATCGTCACATCCTGCACATGGTTGATTAGCCTCACTTCCGTATATTGGGCCTTCCAGTAACCACAGGCTGTTCCTCCGGAAACCAGAAGAATGCAGTCTGCAGATGACATCCACACAGTGAGGTTTCGATTCGGACTTTCCATGTAATGGATTTGCTACCCAAGCAATATTCCGTTTTGTGCCACTAGGACACTTTTTCCACCTTTGATGATGCCCACACAGAGAGCTTTCGATTCAGACTTTCCACTTAATGGATTTGCTATCCAAGCAATATTCCATTTCGTGCCACTGGGACGCTTTTTCCACCTTTGATGACGCCCACACAATGAGCTTTTGATACGGATTTCCACATAATGGGTTTGCTAGCCAAGCAATATTCCACTTCATGCCTCTGGTACTCTTTTGCCACCGACATACCTGTGGCAGTCTAAGTACTTCTTAGTAGGCATTGTCTTCAGGCTTCCAGTTATGATTCACATTCCTTGATTTTGGACTCTACTTATTTTGTTAAAGTTTGACTTAGCTGCTGTTGCCCAAGCTGCGATGCCATGTTCCAATACTGGCCTCACCCATACAGTATATAACTTCGCGAGAAGTTTCTCATCTGCTCCCCACTTTGTATCAGCAAGCTTTTTCATGATTGCCTTGCTCTTTTTCGATTTTTCTCAACCTTTGTCTTCCATGTCAGGCGACGATCAAAGGTGACTCCTAGATAAGTTGCATTTTCTTCATGGTGCAATATTTTTTCATTCAATACCAGCTTAGGTTGCTGAGTTTTATTTGAGAGGGAGAACACTGTGCATGTTGTTTTCTCCTCACTTATCTTCACTAGCCATGATTTTGACCAGTCCCCTAGCTTGCTGTATTCTGCTGTTAGCTGTACTAATATATTCTTCAGATGTCCATATGGCTAGGTCATCTGCAAAGGAGGATGTGTGTACTCTGGCTGGAAAATTGTCTGTGATGTCATTTATATATGCTAGGAATAATATTGGTGAAAGAACTCCTCCTTGGGGGACACCTTGCTCCAACAGCATCATTTCACTGGTTTGTCCTTGTACTTTTGTCCTGGCAGTTCTGTTCTGAAGGTAGTGGCTGATCCATTTATACATTTTCCCACAAACATGCATTTTTTGCAGTTTTACTTAGTCCTTCCTTCCATACTTTATCAAATGCTTTTTCTAAATTTATCCAGACCGCTAATGTGTGCTTTTTCTCTTGGAAGGCATCCTCTATTTCCTGAGCTATATAGGTTATTTGATCTTCAGTGGATCTGTACTTTCTGAATCCTGCTTGGTGTGGTGTTAAGAGTTGGATTTCTTCCAGATGCCATGTTAGCCTGCCATTGATAATGCGTTCCATTAATTTTCCTACACAGCTAAGTAGACTGATAGGTCGATAGCCATTTGGTTCTTCCGGGTCTTTTCCTTTCTTTGGGATTGGTATTAGTATAGCTTCCTTCCATGCCTGTGTGACTATTCCTCTCTTCCAGCTGCAATTTAGGACTGCTAGTTTTCTTTTTTGCTTTAGTAGCTAGTCCTATTAGCATTTCATTTGTGATTCCATCCTTTCCTGGTGATTTCTTCTTTTTTAGGGTATTCATTGCCTGTTCCATTTCTTCCATTGTTAGATTTGCCATCATATATTCTGCTGCTGTCTCTGTATTACTATGATGTATCTGTTTATCTTTGATTGCTTTCTTCTGTTCGGTTGTAATATCAATGTGGTTTGCACTAGCATAGTGTTCCATTAGTGCATTTGCAGCCTTTTTTCCTGTAAGCAAGGTATTTCCTTGTTTAATTGTTATTTGTTTGTTTCTGGTGTCCTTCATTGTTCATGGCTTTCACTAAGTTTCCATAGTTTCACACTATCACGGCCTGATGGGACTTTACGGGATTAGCACCATAACAATTAATTTTCATCTGTAGAATCATGAATTGATTAAGTTACGTTGCACTGCTTTGTGGCTCAGTACATCCGATTTCGAAAAGCATTTTTCGGGATGCTTTCCCTAGCCTTTGACTGTCCCCAGTCTACCTACAAGGCAGCAGGTGTGTGTGTCTTGATCTGGTTCCTCTCCCTTGACCTATTCGACATGGGTGACCCTACCAGTAGCTGTGCTACTGTCGGCATAGCTCTTGGGGTCAATGGAACGCGCAAGCCCCTCTACCTCGTCATGGTGGACACACGGCAGAGGGAAAATCCCTTGTCTAAACACAAAGGATCTGGAGGAGAAAACCTTCATAATTGACATAGTATATCAGCACTGCATACAGCCTGCGGTCCCTAGAGAACCAGCACTTCACTGATCAGACATTGTGCTTGGACAGTACATTTGTTTCTACCAGGGTGGGTAGGAAGAAGACTCCCTAGAACTACAATGCCACATGATGATAGTGTGTTTTATTTAATAAACTTAAATGTTATTGTGGTAATGCTATTAGAATCAGGGATGTTGAAATTTGAATATGTACTTTTTAAATACCTTTTTGTCAGTTCCATCTTAGCATAATTTTTAAATATATTTTCAAACATGTATTAACTCTTTCAGACCTAGAAGGATTCTATCAGACGTACAAAGGGATCATTGCCACGATGAAAAAACACTAGTGGATTACACTGAAAGAGGCAACATATACTATGCTGCATTTTTAAAAATACATAGCCAGATTTCTTAAGTTAAATGTAAATGATATATTCACACACATACACTGCTTGATACACACAGACAAGAGCTGATCAGACACAATGCGTTGCTTGGAACAGAAAGCGTCCAAATCTTTTGTCCTACTGCTTTTTCCATGATAAACCACACAGAAGGTAGATCTAATTACTTTTCTCATTGTTCGTTCTAATGTCATATTTGATTTCTTTAAGGTCTCTTTCACTCCAAACCATTGTCCAAATGTCCAAACCATTTAATTCTTTTTTGTTCTATAAAGTCAGTAATCAGTTGTATCCCTAAACATGTTCTTAGTTGTTTTATTTGTCTCACTATCTCTACTTGTTTTTCTAGCTGTTTCTTACACATCTCATCTCACATCATGCGATTTATTTTAATAGTCAGTGTTTGGACCCACCTAACCCTGCATTCTAATGCCGCAGAACAAAGCAAGACAGAGGACAAACGGCACACATGATTACTGATATATCGTGTTATTTGTTTCGTTTCTCGGTATCTTCCACAAAGTTAATGCTCAGTGAATGAAAATTGACATATTAATACCTGTTAATTTTATTGTGCATCGTGCTTCGTCCAAACCGTACATTTTTTTGGGTTTGTTTGGCATTGAATCAGTTGATGGGCTATTCAGTGGTTTCATCAAGAAAGTATGAACTTAGACATGCATGACTAAATCTTTGAGACAAGCTTATGACTACTAGCAGGTTTCTCTCTATTGCATCGAATGGGACTATTCACATACACGCAAGCCAAGGAGACATTGCCACAAATAAACTAGAACAACTGATTACCTGGTACTTGTGCAGATTAGAAGAACTAAAGTCTTATGACAAAATCAGGGGCAGAACTAGACATATTCCAGCGAATCAATAGGTGAGATGACTCTGCTGCTAGATGGGACTTTTACTCTCTCTCTCTCTCTCTTTCTCTCTCTCTCTCTCGCAAGCACACACACCCCTGATCATGATATAACTGGACTGTCCTTAAGTGTTGCAAATTCCTTGGACTGCCAGAGTAACTAAAAACGATTGCCGAAAAGAGGCTAATGAAACTAGAACATTATATACAAAAATAAGAAAGAGACAAACAGCTTTCTTTGGTCAAGTGATGAGAAGAGACATTGGAGAACATTATGACAACTGGAAAAATCGAGGGGAAGAGAGGCAGAGGCAGACCAAGAGAAATCATGCTGGAAGAATTGAGATGGTGGCATGGAGGAATAGCATCAGCAGAGTTGATTCAGAACACCAAAGATGTGTGGAGAACCATGAACGCCTATGCCAGCCGGGAGGGCACTTGATGATGATGATGATAATAATAATGATGACAATGATGATGATGATGTCCGTTTTTCTGGAACCCACTGCATAGGGAAAACTAAGCCATTTGGTAAAGAGAATTAGAGACAGAGATGAGAGAGAACATGGACAGAAGATGGCTTGGCGTAGTTGATGACCTATGCTCCAATGGGGGATAAAGGACAAAAGAATACTGTGGCAACAATGAATACATGTAGAGTTTTGTTATACAAAAAATAAACACACACACACACAACGCAGAAATCCGTTATGGGTCTATGATGCTATACTGGCTATCACATTCTTAAAGGACTCTTCGTTTTTCTGCCAGGTGCATGCGTTGGCACGCAAACGCATGCGACGTATATTTACAGGACACTGCGGTCAACACCAGCATTTTTCAGCTGCTGTTGATGTCTTGGCAAGTAGTTTGCCATTACTTTCTGAACGACTGGCTCATATACCTTTCCGTAAGAAACCAACGCGGCGCGATCCCCTGCCGAACCTCGCGCAGATGGGTTTCGTTCGTGGGTATACGAGATTACGAACATCGTCCTTAAATCCTTCACCAGGGAGACCGGCGTGGCGTATGTCACCACAGAATATTAGGTAACCACTCGTACATTTGTGACATTTTTAGGCCATTCCCAGAAGAACTGCAATACTGGGACGACCTGCGACGACGATAAGATAAGACGACGGCTGATAAGAACAGATTTTTTTTTTTTATATCTCGATTACCTGAGAGATTCATTTGCCCTGGTTGGAGCCGTAGAAGTTTTTACGATTAAAACGAAAAGGCCGAGAAGCGATAACCCAAGGTTCGGCTTCGCTCATGCACCACCAATTGCCAAGGTGACGCGAAGTGTGGACACAAATTAGACAAGAGTCAAAGAAACCCAGCCCATGTGTCACGTGGGGGTGCTGATAGCGGTCTGAACGGAGCGGCGTCTGCTGTGTTCAACCGCTGGATGGTGTGAACCAGGGGTCATTCTAGCAAACGACACCGAGAATTGTGGGTCTAACTGTGGCCGAACACGCGGTCCCACGAGTCTTATATACCTGCGCGGCGCGTTCAGGGGACAGCAACGGTTGTAACAGTCAGACACTGACCCGGGTTGTCATTATCGCAGTTGTTCCCCTTTGCGCAATCGGCGTTACTGATACTCAAATGGCTGCTGGCAGACTATCGCAGCCAACAACCATGCCTTGTGTGTGAGCAGGCGCACACACAAGGCAACTGCATTTTAAACGTTCTCTATAAAACTGCAATTTTACTTCTCACATTATAGCACACCATCGAGCGCACTCTTGAGCCCAGCGCGCTGATGATGATGTGACGGATTCTCATGTCCGAAGCAGAAGCACGCTATGGATGGATCTGTCATATTTATTTTATATTTTAAACACAGAAACTACAAACTATATTTGCATGATTTTTTGCCTGGTATATTTCACTGCATACATACGAGATGCGGTGAAATATATCAGGCAATAAATCATGTAAATATTGTTTGTGGCTTAAAATAAAATTAACCAAGGGAATATACTGTTTTTGACATTTTGTAGACCTGACTGTACGGAGGATTGGGTGGCCAATCTTTTCCTGATAACTGACAACAAATTCAGGAGTCGAACCCTTGTCCAATCACTCACTATATGGTTTATAAAGGAGTACTTTAACAGTACAGATACCTTTATAAAATCATGGTTCCACCCCTCCCCCCATAGGTCATCATCATTATGTGCCATGCCGCATCATCATCATGTACCATGTCGATAGGTGTGGTTGGTCAAGGTTCACTTTCTCATAAAATCATCAGTCTTAGATAAGGAATTTATTTGTGTCTTGATTATGCTATGTGGTTAAGCCACCGAGGTATGTATCTCTCATGTCTTCCTCTTACTCTTTTCCCATAAAATTTGTCAGTTGTCATTAAATTTTCAAATTTAATTCTCCTCATAGCATGCTCAAAACATCCTGACTGAAAACGTCTCTAATCAATTTATGGTTTTCATTTGTTTCTTAAAGGACTATTTCATTCGTTTTTCTGTCTATCCTTAGTATTATCTGCATTTCCCCTTGGAAACCCCAATTCCACCATCAACAGGTGTTTTCTAAACATCTCTGCTTATTGTCCATGCTGAACATGCATACATTAGCCTAGGTTATATAGCACAGATTAAACATGGACAAATCTCATCGCAGTGTGAAAATTATGTAGCACTGACAAGGGTTCAACGGTGTATATATACCAGGATCACACAAACTATATATTTTCAGAGGTTTACCAATGTTGAATATTGACATGGGCAGTGTTCTATTTGGCCTACTCTTTTCAATTCCCTACAGCCGAGGTATAGATAACGTGTGGACAACATTCATGTGGACCCTCTAGTATTAGGCCTCTATGAAATAGTGGGTGGTGGGATAGGGGTATCCTCTATCAAAGGAGAGGCAAGATGCCTCCTTCCCTCCACTAGCCTACGGGACACCTTGGGCAAGGTGCAAGGTGGAGTACCCGTTTAGCCCCCCAATCGGGGTTACGCGAAGCCATAGGTACAGGTGGTGGATGAAGTTAAAGAGCAGCCAACAGATAGCTGTATGTTATGGTCTCCAACTTCACAATGGTAGGCAGAGGATCTCTTGTTTGGTAGACAATGGCCATGGTCATCAACCAGTATGGTCACTGCTAAGAAGCAATGGTAAACTACTTTCTTTACAGATGCCAAGAATATCATGTATTGCAATCTCACAGAAAATCAGAGAAATGGCATAAATGGGTGCTCCATAGGAGCAGTCTCGCCCGGTAGGGGTAGTCATGTACACCAGGAGACTCCAGACCGTCAGCAGGAGACTGAGTGCTAAAAGAGTATCAACAATGAAAGTGGAAACTTGGAATGTAAGAACTATGAGTGGGGATGGAAAATTTGATAACATTAAGAATGAAATGAGAAGATCACATATTAATATGTTAGGTGTATGTGAGACCAGATGGACAGGAATGGGCATTATAACATCTGAGGAATATAGCATAATATATTCTGGTGGAGAGAAAACACAGCGAGGAGTAGCAATTGTAATGGATACAGAGAGATCAAAATCTATCAAAGGATACTGGACTGTATCAGACAAGATGTTAATGTTATAATGATTTAGATAATGCCTTTAAGAAATGCAAGAATTCTGAAGTAAATATCATATGGGATGACTTGAATGTCAAAGTTGGATGCATAGTAGGTAAGTATGGACTGGGGAACAGAATGAAAGAGATTGCAGACTTGTACTGTGGGCAAAAGGGCATGATATGATTATTGTAAACACTTGGTATCAACATCACCCAAGGAGATTATGGACATAGAGGAGACCTGATCATAAGATCAGAAATCAGAGTGATTACATTTTCATCAACAGAAGATTTTTAAATGCCTTAAAAGTCGCAAAAACTATACCAAGAGCAGACTGCTACAGCGACCATAGATTAATCATAAGCAATATACATATAAAATTAAAGAACGTCAAATATACACCAAGAAAAACAAAATGTGACTTATGGGCACTGAAGAGAGGAGATAAAAGATAAATTCAACATAAAGGTAAAGAACAGATTTGATGTATTGTCTGATATAGAAATATTATTTCAGGATGTCAGCGACCAATGGGAAATATTAAGGAAACCAGCCAACCAAGCTGTAGAAACAACCTTACCAAAAATAAAGATAATGGGATGCAAGAAATGGATGATGGAAAACATCATAAAACTCATGGAAATTAGAAGAAATAATAAAAATAACCATGAAAAATATGAAGAGATAAACAGGAAAATTAGGAAACTACAAAAAGTAACATGGCTTGAGGAAAATTTCAAGGAAATTAAAAACCACACAACATCCGGAATATCAAATTAATGCACAAAAGAATTAATGACATCACTAACAAAAGAACACACAAATCAACGGGTTGCCTAAACACCAAAGATGGCAAAATCATAATAGAAAAAGATCAGATTTCACATGCGTGGTCAGATTATGTGAAAGACCTTTACGATGATACAAGAGAAGAACATATGATCTTCAAAATAATAATGCAGGACCATCAATTTTGAAGATGGAAGTTCAGAATGCTCTTACCATATGAAAACTGGCAAGACCCTAGTTCCAGATAACATCACAACAGAAATGATCAATGCCTTAAGAGAATATGGAATATACAAGGTCACCAGACTGCTGAACGCATTTTACGATACTGGAGATATACCTCCTGAATTATCTAATTCTATACTTATTGCAATCCTGAAGAAATCAGGAGCCTTGGAATGTTATCAACATCGAACAAATAGTATAATGAGCCACATCATGAATATTTTGCTAAAAATTATCATGCAAAGAGTTAGGAAGAAAATACAACCCGAAATAGGAGAAGAGAAATGTGGGTTTGTAGAAGAAGGCAAGTGCACAGTAAATGCCGTATATCTATCTATATATATATTTTTTTTTGCATATCCTTTACAGGACATCGCTGTCAACACCAGCATCTTTCAGCTGCATGTTGATCTCTTGGCAAGATTACGCTCAGTAGTTTGCCATTGCTTTCTGAGCGGCCGGCTCACATACCCCGTAAGTTACCGATGCGATTCGAACCACTGCTGATACTAACCGTCATCACGTTACCGACGAGAGTATACGAGATTACGGAGAAAAGTCATAACCTCTAGGCCACGAAGCCGGCATCTCTCTCTCTCTCTCTCTCTCTCTATATATATATATATATATATATATATATATATATATATATATATATATATATATATATATATATATATATATATATATATATATACATACACACACACACACTGAGAACATTAGTTGAATGTTCCGTAGAAGTAAACAAAGACCTACACCTTTGCTTTATTGACTACACAAAGACTTTTGATAAAGTAAGACATGTCAACATGATAAAGATGCTTGCAGATCTACAGATTGATGGGAAAGACCTTAAACCTGTAAAAACCATATATTGGAAACAAGCTGCTTAACTCTTTCGCTACCAAACAAAAATTGGGTCCTGACCAAGCAGAAATTCATGGCGGAAAATTGGAAGTAGTGGAGTGTCACAATAATGCTTTTAAAATGGTTAAAATTGTAGCATAAATGTTGTATTATATATCAAAATAAAGTGGATTGCACAAGAAATATGAAAGTAATGGAATTATTGCTATAGGTTGTAAATATAATAAAAATAATAACATAATTTGTCAAATGAATTGACAAAAAGAGGTAAAAATGATGAAAACATTGCACTTATAAGGAATTTTCTACACTCATATACTGCTAATCATGTTTAATTTACTGAATAATCAAACAAACACCACTTGTCTTCAACAGTATAAACAGTATTGCTCATTAAAATGACCTAAAAGGAAGTTTTGGTCTTTTTCACACAAAAAGAAAAAAAATAATGGCAGAAAACTGTAAGTAGGGGAGTGTCACAATACTGTTATGAAAATGGTTAAAATTGTAGCAGAAATGGTGTATTAGATATCAAAATAAAGGAGATTGCACCAGGAATATGTTGGTATTGATCTCATATATAATCATAATATATATTATATAATATATAATCATTTTTAAAATAATTTGAAAAAAAGAAGTAAAAATGATGAAAACAGTGCACTTACCAAGGGGTGTTGTTATCCTGATCACTGGTAAATCACTGCTAATCCTGTTGAATTTACTTAACAAACACCACTTTTCTAAAATATGAACACAATTGCTCCGAAAAGAAGTTTCAGGAATAATCTGAGCTGCTTCGCGATGTGCACTTTCAATTAAACTTTGCTTGAAATCTTTCAATGACAGTTTTTTCCCTCCTTTCTCTGTTTGGCATATTGAATGTAGGATGTTTATTTTTATTTGCAATATGTGGAAGTCTATTTGTGATAGGCTGCAAAGCAAACTTTGGGGCACAAGTGTGGTCTATTAGTGCAGCCGGAGCAAACAAAAGATAATCTGTGTCGTTTAGTTCGAGCGCTGCAAAAAACACAGTCTCTGTTGACACCGATAAATTCTATTAAATGCTTGGCTCCTGTCAATTTCCTGAACAGACTTTTTGAAATTATTTGGCACACAGAGTGTCAAAATTTCAGGAATAATCTGAGCTGCTGCGCGATGTGCACTTTCAAGTAAACTTTGCTTGAAATCCTTCAATGAGTTTTTTTTTTTTTTTTGCACCTGCTGTGAAACATGGTGTGATAAATAGATTCAAATCGATTCCTGGGAAACATAGTGGCATACCAATGAGTATATACATGTGCACTTGTACACCAGTAGTCTTTGATAGATGGTGTTGGATCAAGTCCCATAGCAATAATGACAGACGTAAACTTCAGCCATTCGTGCTTCGTGAGTGGGGTCCAGGATAACAGACTAGAATGTTTTCTTTTAGGAGTGTTCTGCATCAATATCTTTTTCTTATATTTGTTTACATTTTTAATTAAACAATCCACTATGTCATCATCAAAAAACACTTTGAGAAAATCCATAGGTGTTTGCAGTTGATAAAGTTTAGAGTTGACGTGAGATCTTCAAGGACGAAACTCAAACTTCGGGATAGGTGCATCACGCTCTACAGAAGCTTGTAAATTCAAGTTTTTTCCTCCAGTTTTATTCTTATTTTGTACTGTTTGCTTTCCTTTGCGCTGAGAATTGAGATATCCTTACATTCATTGTCAGACGGACATTCATTGTCAGACACCAAAGCTGATGACGAAGTTCCACTAGTGTCTTCATCACCACGTGCTAAAACTTTAGATTCACATATAAAACCGCTGTCTTAATCACTAATATCGGAATCACTATTGTTTAAAACAGTTTCAAACAATAATCTAGCTTGATCTGAAGTCATTCTAAGTGGACGCATACTGGTGGGCGTTTCCATTGTGAAAAACCAAAACAAACAACTTTAAAACTGAAAATACACAAAAATCCAATGTTAAGAAATGTTTCACGACACAACCATGATGTAGCTCTTTTCCGGTTGTGCGACTTTTCAGTTTACTGTAACTTAAAATTCCGAAATGGAGCAGAAATGTATAAAATAAACCACTGATCATTCTGTGACGATAAAACTACCAATTGCCATCACAGTCAATCCAATGGGGCACGAGATCGGCCCTTGGTAGCGAAAGAGTTAAGGATTGTTAATGAAGGCGGTCAATATTAGCCTATTAAGAGAGGTGTGAGACAGGGATGTATAATGTCTCCAGATCTGTTTTCCCTGTACAGTGAAAATATGTTCAGAAATGTAGAAGGTATGAACGGAATCATCATTGGAGGAAGAAACATCAATAACATTAGATATGCAGATGATACAGTATTGATTGAAGACAATGAGCAGGATTTGCAACTTTTAGTAGTGGTTGTTGCATATGGTGAACAACTAGGGGTAGAAGTAAATTGTAAGAAGACACAGATTATGGTCAGCACTAGAAAGAACGAAATACCATAATGTAATATACAAGTAAGTGGAAATATTCTAAAGTGCAGGTCCGCATAGCCGAATGGGTAAGAATGAGTGTTCTTAAACATTCGTTGTGCTGATGCCTAGCTAAGCGGTTCAACCTCTACACCGGACAGCTGGACTAAAATGTTGACCTGTCGTCCTTGACTTCAACATATCATTATCAAGTGCCCTGCCAGCTGGCATAAGGGTTCATGTCTCTCCACATATCTCTGCCTTTAGTTTTCTGGATCAACTCTGCTGCTGATATTCCTCCATGCCACTGTCTCAATCCATCCAGCATCATTTCTCTTGGTCTGCCTCTGCCTCTGTTGTCATGATGTTCTCCAATGCCTCTCTTCTAATCACGACCAAATAAAGATGTTTGTTGCTTTCTATAAATGACCCTAGGTATCTAAAATTATCCACTTGGTTAAGAAATTTTCCTTCTATTTCTATGTCACATTTTGGTGTCACCACTTTCTTGGATTTCACCATTATTACTGTTTTCTTGATATTCAAGAAGAGTCCTTTCCTTGCACTCCCTGTTACTACAGTGTCCAACAATTGTTGTAGGTCTGTTGATCTATCCAACACCAATACAGTGTCATCTGCATAGCGTATATAATTTATATAATAACCTCCAACTAGTATTCCTGGCATCTCTTTGATCTCTCTCATTATTACTTCGCTATATAGGGAGAAGAGATCCAGTGACAAGACACACCCCTATCGTACTCCTAGCTTTATCTGTTCGAAACTATCCTCTTTATTTCCCATTTTAATTGCTGCTACCTGGTTCCAGTAAATATTCTTTATTATTCTTAAATCTTTCCCATCAATGTTGATATCTTCCAACATTTTAATCAGCTCATCATGTTTTACTTTATCAAATGCCTTAGTATAATTTATGAAGCACAAATATATGTCTTTCTGTTTCTCTATTGACCTTTCTATTGGTGTCCGTAATGTATATATTGCATTGTTTGTGCCCTTTCCTTCCACAAATCCATATTGTTCTTCACTAATTTACATTTTTATTTTCTTTCTGGTTCTTCTCATTATGATTCTGGGCAGAAGCTTAGTGACATGGTTTATGAGGTTAATTGTATGAAAATCTTCACATTCAATTGCTCCTGGTCTTGTTCGTATACCTATGAACACAGATTTCAGCATATCACTGGGTAAATATGAGAATTATATGATGGAGAAAGGGAAGAATTAACAGAAGAAAGTAACTTGGAAGGTCCATCTAGTTTAAAAGAAGACGTCGCTGACGCTATGAAACATATGTATTTACAACAGTGGATATTTACCCAGTCAACTGTCATTTACTGCCAATATAGTACCTAGGAATTACCTGAGGAATTAAGGCCGCCTGGTTCACTGTACTTTCAGAACCTCTTTATTAAGTCTCATGTTCCTAACCATTTTCCCCCCTCTCTTTAATCTTACTTTTATTTGTCCACATAAAGGTACGTGATCACTATTACAGTCAGCACCAGGCAATGTCTTTACATTAATTAAAGCATTTCTAAATCTTTAAATTAATTAGTATGTAGTCAATTTGGTTGTGTATTTTATTATCAGGGCTTTTCCATGTGTATAGTCGTCTTTTATGGTGTTTAAACCATGTGTTTCCAATTATCATATTGATATTTGCCCATTCTATTAGCTTTTCCCCTCTTTCATTTCTTGTACCTAAATCATAATTCCCCACTACATCCACCATTTTCCCATTTCCTACTTTTGCATTAAAATCTTCAAGTATTATTTTTATTTCCTGTGATCCAATCTGAGCCATCGCCATTTCTATTTTGTCGTAAAAGTGTTATACTTCTTCATCACTACTGCTTGTTGTTGTGCATATACTTGTATAATATTTATATCTATTGGTTTGCTGTTGATTATGACCATATCTGAAATACACCAGTATCCATTAAGTGACTTAGCTGTTTTTTCATCAAGTATTATTCCTACACCTTTTTCATGTGAATCCCCTCCAGAATAAATTATTGTGTGGTTGTCAGCTATAATTTTGTCCCGATCCCTTCCATCTCATCTCATTAACGCCTAGTATATTCAATTTCATGCTATCCATCTCTCTTAGAACATTGTTCAACTTTCCTAGCTCATTTAATGTCCTAACATTCCATGTTCCTACTCTAAATTTCTTTATTTTATTTATGATTTTGCCACCAGTAGCTGGATGAGGTCTGGTGGCTCATGACTGCCCCTACCGGACGATTGGCAGATCCTTGACTTGGGGAAGTAAATTACAGGTAACTCTGAAGTCGCCTGATGGCGAGGGGCACTGTTAATAGGGAAAGCTAATCCACATGCAAAATTCAGTCCATCACTACTATAAATTGTGTATGGACTACACTTGAGTTCAAAGCGAGCGAGCGCCAAACAAAAAATATATTCTTCAAGCAAGTGAATCGGTACAATTATCTCGGAACAGTCATAACATCTGATGGGAAATGTCTTGAAGAGATTAGAATAAGAATCGCCATGGTGAATGTAGCCTTTTACAAGATGGAAATTACACTGACCAATAAAAAGATGTCATTTGTAACGAGAAAAAGAGTGTTGAGGCGCTACATAGAACCTGTGCTTTTGTATGGATGTGAAGCATGGACATTGAGTAAAAAGGCTGAAAAACATCTGATGGCTGTGGAAATGTGGTTTCTGAGGAAAATGCAAAGAATACCATGGACAGACAGAAAAATCAATGACCAAGTCCTACAAGAAACAACTGAAGATCATAAACTGATTAGAGAAATTAGACATAGACAGTCAACATTTTTTGGTCACGTTGTGAGAAGAAATAAATTGAAGGACTTGGTGACAACTAGCAAGATTGAGGGGAAAAGAACAAGGGGAAGGCAGAGAAGTAAATACCTGGATGGCTTGACATGGTCGAGACAAGAACACTGAGCTGATCCATGACTCTGGTGATCGAGTGAGATGGCGAGACATGACCGCCTATGCTTACCGGCATGGCACATGATTATGATGAATAGTTGCATATCTTTTACATGACATCGCAGTCAACCTCAGCATTGTGTGGCTATCTGTTATTTCTTTGCAAGTTTACATTCAGTAGTTTGCCATTGCTTTCTGAACGACCAGCACACATTCCATTGTATGAACACCAACGCTAGGCAGTCTGCTGGCAAATCGCCAGCAGCTGTGCGTTTCCAAAACGATATGCTGAGCTGGTATGCTGGCTCAGTCTCTTCTTGCAGGATGGCCCGCCAAAAGCGTCACAGAAAGCACGAACTCTGTAGCTCCAGCAACAACCCCCCTGAAGCTTCAGAGGATATTGTACCTGTGAACTTGAACAACGTAGCCTAGAATCACACCCAGTCTTTGTAGCGCGAGGCAGGCGGCATAACCACTTTGCCACGAAGACTCATGTGACGTAGAGATAACCCTCCTACCTCTATACCACGCCACAGATTCAGTTTAATTTCCTCCTGAGCACCATGGCTGCAGCCTGTTGGCAGTGAAATATCTAACACTGGTGGAGGGAAGCATTACCAACTTAGGCCTAATTCCATCCAGTAGTTATGTGCTGTGCTGAATCATACAGCTGGTTATATTCTAACATGCCTCCCTTCTTCTATTCCTCCATTTCACTCAGTGAAGTGCTTGAGAGGGGGGGGGGGGGGGAAGAGAGAGAGAAAGAGAGAAAGAAAGATATGTAAAGATATTTTACACACTCTTTCTAATGCTCTTTGTAAGTTGGTTTTAATTTCTCTAAGATTGTTCTTGATATCATCACTGTATCTTTTACGTGGTCTACCCTTGTTTTGCATCCTTTATATTTCTTCAATGTTATAGATGGTACCAGGGCATTCTTGTGAGGTGGCCAAACCATTTAAACTGTTGTTCTTTCATGAAGTGCATGACTGGTTTCAGACCTAGTCGTTTTCTAATGTTCTCATTCCTAACTCTCACATCTCTCACGGTTACTCCTGCAGCTTTTCTAAGACTTCTCATCTCTATTGTTATGATCTTGCACTCTTTAGTTGAGTATGCGTCTGTTTGACACTGGAAGCATAATGTTAGCCATTTCAGTAACATTTTCTAAATTGCTTTTTTAATTATACAACCCGCATAGTTGGATACCTCTCAACATATAATCAGATTGCTACTGGAACTATTAGTGTTGGAACTCTTCGCTGGCTGCTGAGGATGGGGATGGAGCGCTTATGGGAATGTCCCAAATGCTGTGATGTCGGTTCCTAAATCAATCAATCAATCAATCAAAAAAAAAACAAAAAACAAATCCAACATTACCTCATTCAAGTCTGTAGGTCAATTCCAAGCCAAAACATTAATGTTTGTGTGTCAGTTTATCATTTAATATGAATAAAAAGGAAAGTACTATATGAACACTTTGACAAAGTGTGACCTAAACACTCACATCAGTCTTTTAACACATATGCTAAAGGAAGATAAAAACTGCAGATATGTCCAAACTAAGGGTAAGATTAATGCTGCCGATTTTTATATATACATTTTCATACACAGATATATACAGTGACCATGTCATGATGTGATGACGTCAGTCTGCACACGCTGCGAGCGTAGATCCATTTTGACCAGAGAAGTCGTGTTGTAAAGTTACCCAAAGACAAATAGTCCCGCCCGTGTAGAGTGATGAAAAATTACACATAAATACCACAATGGGTGTTGAATGCAAACATGCATTCATTGGCATATAAATCGCTGTGAATGTGCCATAAGAATATTAAATGGTCATCGCTGGATTATGACGAAAAACGGCTATTTACCGCCATTGAAATATCACATTACAGCATTCCATCTTCATAATTTTAGTTTGAGATGTTCCCTCCGACTTTAAAATAGTAGAAAATTGCACAATATACGTAAAAATGGATGCTAAATTGAATAATACATACTAGAACAACTAACGACATCTACATACAACGTGATTTGTGGGTCAACTTACGTATTAGAAAGTCTATAAGCTCATGGTAGAAAACGGATATCAGAAGCACAAGAAGTACAGAATATAAAGCATAGAAGGAAAAACAATATCAAGTAAATTTTAATGCGATTTTGAAATAATCGGGAAATTTAACATTATGAGTACTCCGAAGCTCCTCAGATCGGAGACATGAAAAACACGTAGCCAAATGTCACCGAGAATATATTCCGTTTTAATTTGGTGATCGTGAATCATAGTGGCTAGTCATAAGAAATGGATGACTGAAGAAATTTTATGACTAATGGAAACAAGAAAAGGTCTTTGTTCACAAATAAAAGAGTTACATTGGTGAATAGTTAAAAAACAGTGATTTAAGTGTTTAGGTTCAGTTGTAGGATGAGTTGTAATAGTGATGGGATGTGCAGTAATAGTGGTAGGATGAGCTGTAATAGTGATGGGATGTGCAGTAATAGTGGTGGGAAGCGCAGTATTAGTGGTGGGATGTGCAGTAATGGTGGTGGGATGTGCATTAATGGCAGTGGGATGTGCATTAATGACAGTGGGATGTGCAGTAATAATGGTGGGATGTGCAGTAATAGAGGTGGGATGTGCAGTAATAGAGGTGGGATGTGCAGTAATGGCAGTGGGATGGCAATATTAGTGGTGGGATGTGCAGTAATAGTGGTAGGATGAGCTGTAATATTGCTAGGATGTTCTGTAATAGTTGTGGCATGTGCAGTAATAGTGATGGGATGTGCAGTAATGGCAGTGGGATGTGCAGTAATAGTGGTAGGATGAGCTGTAATAGTGGTGGGATGAACATGAAAAGTAGTGGCAGGAATGTGAAAGATGGTGAGATTCGCATTTTTTTTTAAAATGGTATAAAAAAGTGGTGGTATGATTATCATATTGTGGTAGCCTAGATATTAAATTGTATTGACATGGGTGTTAAACAGTTTTCTGCAATGGTATCATGAATACTGAAAACAAATGAACACAAAAATATGCCTGGGAAACTCGGCATAAAGAAGAGACAAGTGAACATTTCGACCAAATCTTTATAGACGAACATAAAACAAGAATACTTATCTAAAATACTGAAATATCACAATCATAAATAAATAATCCACATGTTTGAACAGAACAGTATAAAAACTATAAGCTGTGATACTTCAGTTTTCTAGCTAAGTATGAAGAGACTGCCATTCTATTAAGCAATATGATATTGGTATGACTGTTGGCTGTTCATGTGTCAGTGGTCTATCTGTCTCTTTGTCAGTAACCTGTTCTATGTGGTGAGTTCCTGATTTCCCGTCACCTTGTTGACAGTGTTTCTCAAGAGTGGTTTCTCCCTGTTGCTTGTTGCATTTCTCTGTCTGTATGTCTGGGACCGGTATGTCTGTCCGTTGGCAAAGTTTACATGATCGGACATGGCTTCTGACGTCCTTATCAAAGCCTGGCCAGTAGAACAGGGATAATAATCTCTGTCTAGTCTTGGCAATCCCCATATGGCCTGCACTAGTTCCAGCGTGTTGCTGCGCAATTGTACTGGCAACACAATTTGTGAGATACGTGTTGCATCTTTCGTGTGTTCTCTCATGAGGATGTTATTCTTTATTACGAAGGACCACTTGCCTAACTTAGATTGTTTAGGTGGTTGGTTTACTCGCTGAAAACACGTTTGCAGCGTCTCATCATCTCTTTGTTGTTTTGCCAAGTCGTCGGTCTGTCTGTCTGATACCCGTCTAGTGTCCATCTGGTTACCTTGTGGTGTGACCCCTTTATCTTCTCGAATGTCCATGTAATTAAATATTAGTTTTATAGTTGAGCACTTTATAATATTCACATGGCTTATCACTGTTCACAATGTTCTAATATTTACTATAACTCTTTAACACGATATTACTATGTTGTACTCACTACACGATTTTTAGTAAACACATGTCTTATTTATAATTTACTCGAATGTTTCTCTGTGTTATTCATTTTCACAGTTCTACCAATCACATAATGTCTGTTCCTAAGCTGAAATTGTTACTCGCTGTCCTGTTGGGAAAAGGTCATTTCACCGTGTCCGTCGCGTGTTGTTCTCGTGTTGACTTGTCAATCGCTGTTTTGTTGACATAGGTTAGCTGTTGTGATTTGCCGTGTCCGTCCTATGTTGACAATCAATACTTGTTCTACCTGTCCGCAACTTGACCCCATTATGCGATGAATTTTGACACAACTTCTGTTGTCCAGTAAGAGAACTCGCCTGTTTCTGATTCGCTGATTTTTAGACATTTAATGTCAATATCATAACTTAGTCACTCACAGTGATAGTATCAATTTCTTATTCAGAGTAATTCTTGGCACATTTCACTTGAAGAAATAGCAGCATATTATATTAAATCACTGTCATGAATAAGTAATTTTAGTTTCTGTTGACCTGTAATGGTGTTATAACGAGTTGTTTCACATACGCCGACTTTTCCATAGGTGGTGCGTTCTTTCTTGATAGAATAATACTCTTTTACTTGATGTGCGTCTGTAAATTTGTCTGCGTTGTCATGTATTCTGTATGAAAAGTTTCTTTCTGTCGCACAAGATTGCAGACAATACCTTGATTTGATTCTTTCATCTCGAAAGTAATTTCGGCTCAGATTCTGTCGTGTTGTGATTATCAGCGAAAATGATCTTGTCGTAGACATTTTTGACTGTTACATTTCAATTCTTGTTTTCTTCATCTAGGGTTTATGTCCCCGAATAATTCAAATGTCCACTGCGGTCCCTCATGAGGAGCGGCTGGTCGAGTGGCTAAAAAGTCAGACTCTCCTTTGGGAGACCCGAGTTCGATCCCTCGGTAAGGTGTGGGATTTTTTTCTGTCAGGGGCAAAAAGAAAATCCTAACCTGCACAGTTCGCGGCGACTTCACTAGAAAGGCGGCCTAAATTCCTCAGGCTCGAAGAACCCTCTGCCATACACCGCAAGGTACTTTATTGGCAGTAAATGACAGTTTAATGACAGTTTGAACGGAACAGCATAAAAACTATAAGCTGTGATATTTCAGTTTTCTAGCTAAGTAATGCTGGTCTCCGTAGGTAAGTGCTTGTGAACGCGATTTGTGAACCTGCTTACCTGCGTTCGAAACACAGCTGCGACCAATTTGGCAGTAGACCATGTAGCGCCCGCTGGGTCTTAACATGCTGGTATGGGAGCCAGTTGTTCAGAAAGCAATGGCAGATTACTTAACGTAAACTTGACAAGACATCAACAACAGCAGTAAAATGTTGGTGTTGCAAGCGATGTCCTGTAAATAGGTTATGCAAAAAAAAAAAAACCAAAAAAAAACAGCTAAGTAATACTTTTGGGGAGGGGGGGGGGGGGGGGGCATGTCCCCTGAGAACTTTGGACAAAATGTTTGCCTGTATTTGTGTGTCTTTCATTTGGTTAAGCTGCCCAGTTATATTCTGCATTAATTTCTTTTTGGTATATGCTCGACAAAGTCACCTTTATTTTCGATACCATGAATACTCAAGTATGGTAGACTGATATTAGCATGAATATCAAACTGAAGTAACACAGATATTAAACTGTTATAGCTTGAAGATAGAACTAATTAGTCAGATATTTAACTGTTAGAGCATAAATACATGAATAGTAATGTGTGAGATTGACCACATGACCACAGAGTGCCAACTGGTCTACAAGAAACATGTGGCTAGTACCATATGCCCAATGATGCGTAAAAAAGATCTTTACTTACTTTCAATAACACAGATATTAAACTGAACGAAGGAACACACTTTATTTTCAAAGGGTTGAGAATTGGGTGACAGCATTGCATTGTTTTTTTTTGATTAAATGGTATGGATGCCGGAAATTCAGAAAGCAATGGCAAACTACTGAACATAAACTTGCCCAGGAATCAAGAACAGCCAAAAAATGCTGGGGTTGACTGCTACATCCTGTAAAGGATATGCAACTAACTTTTATTTTTAACAATTGGGCAAGAAGGCCCATGTGACATTATGCCATTCTTATATATTTCCTCTTATATGTTATTTCCTTCACACTGTTGAGTTGAGTTGAGCTAAGAACGGACATCACTGCACTCAGGACATTCCCATACACACTCTGTCCCCTCGTTCAACAGCCAGCGAAGAGTCACACTACTAATCGTTCCCACCGCTATCTGATTGAAAGTTCTCCTGGTCTTCCCTCTCAGTTTTGAGATTCTACCAGAACCCCTGCCAATCCCCCGCAATCTCATCCTTTCCACTTACAGGTTCTCAATCTGTTCCTCCACCTTCTCCACCTGTCCCACAGGCGCACGACCACCTCTCCCTTGACCATAGGTAATCGACTACCAAAAGGTGCATTCCCTGCCAGCCTATACATTCCCCCACACTCCCGCATGGCCAGGGCAAAAAAATCCATACAGTTCTTACAATCTGTGACTTCGGAAGCAATGTGAGCCATTCCATACGAAACATTTCTTTCTCCACTTTACTAAGCATACTCCTTGAGTCCGTGATGAAGACAATGTGTGTTGCAGTGGTCTCCTCTAACCAACAGAATGCCGCTGTGACTGCTTCCATTTCCATTCACATGCTGGAGGTCATAGCCTCATATTCCATACTCTCCTTTTTCAAGAATCGTCCATTAGCCTTCACAATGAAACCCCAAACTCTCTGTCTGTTTCTCACCACTGACTCATCAGTATAGATCACAATGTCACTTTGATATGTATTACTCTGGATCAGTTGTTGCACCTCAAACTCTGTGCAGTCCGCTGCCCATTCTCTGCACTCACGACCCAGTGTTAATATTACATTGTGCCAGTCCGTCACTTATGGAGCTAATCTTGGACAACAATGCAAGGAAAATAATCAATAATACATGACTCACTAAAGCAATTTTAACATGGCCATTATAAATCCTAAAGTAGGTGTTTCGTACCATACATATGGGAATGTTTATTGTACTAGTTGACGTTTGAGATCACTGAAGTCAGGCAAGATATTAAGCTGGAGAGTTTAAAGATGACAATAAATACTCACCTCGTCGCTGTTGAGCCTTCCCCTGTATGCTCGTCCTGGGGTACGTCGCACGTCACCAGACTGCAAGTATAAATATCATCACATGTCACTACTAAGCAGTACAAGTTTGACACCAGCAGTGGTGAAGATATCAGCCATGATAGGCTATGGTGACACAGACACTAAAGCAATGGTAGTACACACATTAAACCATTGTAGAGTGGATATCAACCCATCCTAAAATAACAAACATCCAGGTGTTTTTGAATAATAAAGACACAAACAATAGATTTACTGCCTCTCATATTTTGCTGCATTTTGTGAGGTACATATTGCAGTAATCACAACATTAACTAAAGCAATAAGATAAATCCTTCAAGCTGAAATATACAACACACATTCACACAGTAATTCGAATTCTTTACCACGTCTGCTACTTCTACTTCTTCAGTATGTACCTAACGAAATGCAGCAAAATATGTCAGGCAATAAATCGCAAAATCTATTGTTTGTGTCTTTTCTATTCAAATTCACTACGGGAAAACATTATTTTGAATCCAGGTGTTTACTGATTACTCAGACAAGGGAGTCTCCGTGAGGAAGTGGTCAAGTCATTTAACTCGGGCTCCGAAGGTTGTGAGTTCAATTTCACTTTCCGCGCTGCTGAAAGAGACTGAGCCATATGGGATAAAACCTGGTGCAATAAAGTTGACCCTGTCGACTTTTAAGCGACTTTTTTTTAACGCTTTACTTAACTTCTTTCTATAACTGGGCAAGTGACCATGCTGAGAGTATACTTCACGAGGATGAGAGAGTTTTTTTAGAGATCCAGAACATTGCCATGTGTTAATTACCCTCGGCAGGAAGTGCACAGAGCTGTGTGGTGTCAAAACAAGGCAGAATTCAGCAACTGTTAGTGAATAATGGCAATGATTACATGGTCATTATATACAGTGAAGCACTGCAGTAACACGTAGGATGGAGCCAGAACTGTAGAAGAACACAGCTGACCTGATGTGATCACAACTTTCAGAATGAGAGCTCTTCACTGGCTTGCTGACAACAATTATATCAAAGTTGCCATACTACTGTCTGATTCACTGTCAATGATACAGAAGGTCAGAAATGGACGTCTATGGTATGCATTGATGCTTTATGTTAGTGCAACAGACCCACAAAACTGTTGTATAGATATATTCCCTTATACCTGCAGGAGACATAATCAGATTGCTACTGGCGCTATTGGTGTTGGAACTCTTCGCTGGCTGCTGAGGATGGGGACGGTGCGCTTATGGGAATGCCCCGAATGTGATGTTGATTCTTAAATCAATCAATCAATCAAACCTGCAGGAGTCTGTGGCAATGAGAGGGTATACTGGCTGGTTACAACAGCACCTATAATGGAATATCTTTTTAAAAATTGCATATCCTTTACAGGACGCCGCAGTCAACACCAGCATATTTTGGTGTTGTAATCTCTTGGCAAGTTTACGTTCAGTAGTTTGCCATTACTTTCTGAACGATCAGCACCCATACCATCTCGTAAAAAACCAAAGCAAGGCGGTCTGCTGCTAAATCGCCCGCAGCTGTGTTTCGAACACAGGTATACGGGATCACGAATTATGTCCGTAACCTCTTCGTCACAGAGCGCCTAAAGTTGGACATTTTTAAAGCAGCGCCCATATTGGGAAATGTTTAAAGGATCATCTATATTGGGGAATGTTTAAAGGGAGAAATCTTTCAAAGTGCAAGCAGTCAGGGAAAGACTGTGTAATGATACAGTATGCAATGAGACAACAACATCCAGACTAAAAGAACACAATGTGCAAACTGGAACTAGTGCTACACATTGACTGCAGAGACTTGTTAGATGTGTATCCAACCAGGGTGCTACAGGGATAGTTAGCATCCATACACTTCTATATCTACTGAGGGAGATGGATTGTTTATTAGGCATGCTCCAGGTACCATGATGTTACATCTGTCAGTTGTAACATTATGTGCCATCCCAATATGTGAATATGTTATCTCTGTCAGTTGTAACATCATGTGCCATGCATATATGTGAATATGTTATCTCTGTCAGTTGTAACATCATGTGCCACGCCAATATGTGAATATTTTATCTCTGTCAGTTGTAACATCATGTGCCACACCAATATGTGAATAGGTTATCTCTGTCAGTTGTAACATCATGTGCCACGCCAATATGTGAATATATTATCTCTGTCAGTTGTAACATCATGTGCCACACCAATATGTGAATATGTTATCTCTGTCAGTTGTAACATCATGTGCCACGCCAATATGTGAATATCATGGTTCCTCATAGCCAGCTCTGTGGCGAAGGGGTTACTGATGCAATTCGTAATCCTGCATGCCGAGTTTGAAACACAGCTGTGGACGATTTGGCAGCACACTGCGTTGGTTTTTATAAAATGGTATGAAAGCCAATTGTTCAGAAAGCAATGGCCAACTACTGAACGTAAACTTGCCCAGGAATCACAACAGCCAAAAAAAGCTGGAGTTGATGGCGACATCCTGTAAAGGATATGCAATTGACTTTTTTATCTCATCTCACCTCACACAATAACCAGTCTTGTATGTGGTTTCTGTTCTTTTCCTGATTATGTCATGTGGTCAAGCCATCAAGGTATTTATCTGTCTTCCTCTTGCTCTTTTCCCTTTAAATTTTCCAGATGTCACTAAATTTTCAAATTTATTTCTCCTCATATGCCCAATAAAATCTTTCTGGTGCACACCTAATTTATCTAATCAATTTGCAGTTTTGTAATAGCTTTTTAAGGTTTGCCTCATTTGCCTCAATTGTAACATGAACCTATTATAGCATTAAATATTAAACTGAAATAACACAGATTTTAAACTGTTATAGTATGAACTTCAGTTTTTTGAAGGACTGTCTCAACTGTAACATGAACCTATTATAACATTAAATATTAAACTGAAGTAACACAGGTTTTAAAATGTTACAACATGAACTTCGGTTTGTTGAATGACTGCACAATTTGCCTCAACTGTAACATTAACCTTTTCTAACCCAAGTGTTACTTTATTTCCTTCTGTCCAATAGTATAATTTTCAACTCCCTTATATCCAAATGTGTAAAGTAACAACTGCTGAGCAGCAATCAGTGACTAGACTGCTTGCCTGTCAGCCCAGTGGTCATGGTTCAGATTCACATGGAAGTGGATGTTTTAAACTGACCCCCTCAGTCGACCCAGTCTAAAACGGGTTCCAGGAAATGTCTTGGGATGTAAAGGTGCCTGGTGTGATACTGACCACATCACCCTTTGAGAACAGATAGGTCTATACAAATATCTGGCTAGCACCATATGCTTAGTACACCTCAAGGCATGTAAAAAGCTCCTTTCTTCTGACTTATGTTAACAACAACCCATGATAAAACAAACTAACATTAACAGCTGCCTGGGACAGAAAGAGTTACAACACTGACATGCATACTGTAACATGACAGCATGGATGGATATTCAACAGCAAAAGAGTGAATATTCGGTTATTGCTGCAAGGATGCTTACTATAGTAGGCATGAACATTTAACTGTAACTTCACAGAGGCAGAAGAATGTTATAAATAAATGGAACAAGCAAATTCAAGTTTTGAAGGATGTCAAGTCACACAAAAGCTTTAATACAAATATTAGATGGAAATAGTCAAACATATTGACCACATCTTTAGTAGAAGACAAACTGAACATACTGTAACAACTGATTAGTAGGAATAAGCATAGAGGAACATTTGTCTATGACCCCTGCCCCGTTCAACCTCAGAAGAGAAGTTATAATTAAGGGTCATCCCAGCTTCAGACTAATACTCCTGTGCCCAGTCAGCCATATTATGGACATTAATCTGAAAGGGACTGTCATCCATAGAGAAGAAGGCAGCAAAAGAATAACCTGGATAGTTGATATCATGGTATGGAAAAATATAACATATCAAATAATATATAGTAATTGACAATGTCACTAAGGAAGAAAAAAATGGAAATTAGTGAAGAACTGTATGGATTTTGTAGAATGAAAGGGTACAAACAATGCAATATATATATTACGAACACTAACAGAAAGGTCAATAGAGACACAGAAAGACATATATTTGTGCTTTATAAATCGTACTAAGGCATTTGATAAAGTAAAATATGATGATTTGCTGAGGAGGGGATCCGAGCACTTATGGACTGAATGATTCGATGTGCAATGAGGATGATCTGTCGACTAACTAACTAACTAAAATATGATGAACTGATTAAAATGTTGGAAGATATCAACATTGATGGGATAGATTTAAGAATAATAAAGAATATTTACTGGAACCAAGTAGCAGCAATTAAAATGGGAAATAAAGAGGGTAGTTACGAACAGATAAAACTAGGAGTACGACAGGGGTGTGTCTAGTCACCGGATCTCTTCTCCCTCAATAGCACAGTAATAATGAGAGAGAACAAAGAGAAGACAGGAATACTAATCGGAAGTTATAATATAAACAATATACTATGCAGATAACACAGTATTGGTGACAGATAATGCAACAGACCTACAACAATTGTTGGACATTGTAGTAACAGAGAGTGCAAAAAAAGGACTCTCCTTGAATATAAAGAAAACAGTAACAATGGTGATATCGAAGAAAAAGGTGACATCAAAATGTGACATAGAAATAGAAGGGGAAATACTTAACCCTTTACAAGGCGTAGCGTCCGTTACCAGTCGATCTCTAAATACGAGCGTAGCGTCCGATTCCGGCCGATACTATTATGCATTGTAAAAACGCGATCTCTCGGCTTTCCGACACTTCCGACCGCTACTTTCACTTTTGCCGATAGCTTGACAACGTGGCCGCCATTTGTAAACGCGCTACAATGACTTTGAACAGACTTTTATGGACTTATTTTGATAGTTTTCGGGAGTTTTACGCTGTTTTTCAAAATGGATTTCGGCGATTCTTCAAGTGATAGCCGAGATTTCGCTCTGTTCAATTTAAATGACATTAAAGGGCACGAAGTTGATTATTAATCGGAGCTAGATATCAGTGCAAAGCGTTACTTTGCATTAGCAGTCGTGAGTCGGACTTTAAAGAAAGTGATTATGATTCTGAAAATGTGTTTGTAAATTGCCGTATAGATGACGGAAAATCACAAACAACATGCCGTATTTCGTAAATATTTGTGTTCATATATGGATTACCGGCAACAATCACGTGAGTAACATATTCTGCATGCTTTTCCCTTCATTGTGTTGTTTATTTAACTAAAATCGGTTGACTAACACCGTATTTGTGATGTTTTTACTAACGCGACCCGAAATTTTTACAGAACCTGAAAAAATCTTGCCCGTTCAGGGCTACAAAACAGACAAGCGTCTGCCCTGTAAAGGGTTAACCAAGTGAATAATTTTACATATCTAGGGGCATTTATAATATCAGATGGAAGATGTACAACACAGATTAAGTGCAGAATGGGGCAAGCAAAGACCGCATTTCAGAAAATGAAGAGTATCTAGTCACTATCACTGAATGTAAGAAAGAGAGTGCTGAAATGCTATACATAACCAGTTTTGCTGTATGGCAGTGAATCTTGGAATGTAAATGAACAAATTAGGAAGAACTTAGAAGCAACAGAAATGTGGTTGTTGAGACAAATGTTGCAAATTCCTTGGACTGCCAGAGTAACTAACAGCGATTGCGTGAGAGAGGCTAATGAAACTAGAACACTATATACAACAATAAGAAAGAGACAAACAGCTTTCTTTGGTCATGTGATGGGAAGAAAGACATTGGAGAACATCGTGACAACTGGAAATATTGAGGGGAAGAGAGGCAGAGGCAGACCAAGAGAAATGATGCTGATGGATTGAGACAGTGGCATGGAGGATTATCATCAGCAAAGTTGATCCAGAACACCAAAGACTGAGATCTGTGGAGAGCCATGAATGCCTACACCACATGGCATTTCACTTGATGATGATAAATTGACAATGAGTTGCCCATGCCAAGTAACAAAGTGCTTGAAAGTATTGATTGATAGTGATTATTATGAATGTAGCAAGACAATGATAACACTGACTCACTTCATCATCTTTGGGCCTTCCCTTGTAAGTTCGGCTTGAATTGTGCAACACATCACCAGGCTGCAAACATAAAGCAAAAGAGGCATAACTTCTGATTACTAAGCAAGTCTTTTATTAAAGCATGTGCAAAAAGTAATCTATAACAAAGTGATTGATCAAATTGTGCCTTATCTCAGTTGTAAGTCTAGGAATCTGATCTATGATCACACACAAAATCTACATGTGCCCGAGATATATAACAAATGTCCATTTTGCAATGTATACAAACCATTTTTTTTTTTGGGCATACCCTTTACAGGACATCGCTGTCAACACCAGCATCTTTCAGCTGTATGTTGATTTCTTGGCAAGATTACGCTCAGTAGTTTGCCATTGCTTTCTGAGCGGCCGGCTCACATACCCCGTAAGTTACCGACGCAATTCGACCCACTGCTGATTCTCACCGTCATCACATTACCCACGAGAGTATATGAGATTACGGAGAAAAGTCATAACCTCTAAGCCACGAAGCCGGCTATACAAACCATACAATATATAAATATTGCTCACATTATATATTATATTATATTATATTATATTATATTATATTATATTATATTATATATATATATAATATACATTGAGTCTCTGTGGTGAAGTGGTCAAGCTGTTTGACTCGTGCTCCGAAGGTTGTGGGTTTGATTCTGGGCCGCGTCTTTCAGTGTACGAGTTAAATGTTTCGGAGACTCCTGTGGGTCGTCGCTAAAAGCTACGGAGTTCGTGCTTTGTGCGATGCTTTCCGTGCTGCGGAAAGAGACCGAGCCATATGGGATAAAACCCGGTGCAATGAAGTCAACCCTGTCGACTTTTAAGCTAAGCGACTTTTTTTTTTATTGCTCACATTAAATGTGTACAGTGCACACAAACCATATATTTGATCAATAATTAAGTATTAAACCGATACCTTTTATACAAAAGCATATATGTTTGATAAATATTTTTTATATTAAATTTATACCTTTCACACAACCATCAAACACTAATAGCAAAACCAGAAGCATAATTACACGTCCACATAAATAGTCTAAACGAAGTGTAGAAAGAACATAACATGAAAACTAGCATCAGTAAAACTTTTCACATTGGGCAGTGGGGAGCATTTTGTGTGATATTCACTGGCACAGGAACGGAGCATAATGGGGACGACCCGTTGCTGTGAAGTTGGAACTGCGACTAACTAACTAACTAGGAGAAAAGAAAAATTACGACAACAGAAATGAGAAGAAAACAAAGAGAAAATAAGAAATGAAGAAATCAGGACTAAAGTGGGGGTTATAGCAGCGCTAGATTTAATCAGAAAGCAAATGGTTTGGTCATATAACTAGATTACAAACTAAAGGTATACAACAATAAGCAATGACGTACAGACCAAATGGAAGCAGAAGAAGAGGTAGACCAAGAGTCCAAACGATGGACAGAGGGAATAACAGAGTCTATGGGAATCTCGATATATGAAACCCTTAAATGGGCACTCTCCTGCTGTTTATGCTTTACCTTGGAGTCGCAAAGTACAAGAGGAAGAAGATGAGATGATCATGAGATGACACAAACCATACATTTGATAAATAATGTTCATTTTAAATTTATACCTTTCACACAAACCATACATTTGATAAATAATGTTCATTTTAAATTTATACCTTTCACACAAACCATACATTTGATAAATAATGTTCATATTAAATGTATACTTTCACACAAATCAAACATTTCATAAATAATATTCAGACTAAATTTATACCCTGCATACAAACCATACATGTGATAAATAACATTCAGACAAAATGTATACCTTGCATACAAACCATACATGTGATAAATAATGTTCAGACTAAATTTAAACCTTGCACATACATTTGATAAATAACATTCAGACTAAATTTGTACCTTCCATACAAACCATACATATGATAAATAATATTAAGACTAGATTTATACCTTGCATATAATCCATACATGTGATAAATAATGTTCAGTCTAAATTTATACCTTGCATATAATCCATACATGTGATAAATAATGTTCATATTAAATGTATACCTTTCAGACACATCAAACATTTCATAAATAATCATCATCATCATTTTCCACTTCTGCCGTCAATGTTCAGACTAAATTTATACCTTACACACCAACCATGGAAGACATGGCAGCATAGTGGTTAGATGCTTGCCTATTGGTCCAGTGGTCATGGGTTCAAATCTACATAACGGCGGATTAAAAAACTGACCTGGGCACCAAGCCTAAAATAGGTATCAGAAATTGTCTTGGGACGTGAAGGTGTTCGGCGTAATACTGACCACATCATCGCTGGAGTGATGATTGGTCTATACAAATATGGGTCTCACACCATATTCCCCATATGCTTAAAACTGGTTCTGGGAAATGTTCTGGAAAGTAAAGTCGGCTGGAATTATATTGACCACTGTACCCATCGCATGCTGATTAGTCTATCTTCATTGACTCAAAATGCATTAAGGTGTGGAATAGGCTCCTTTTATTTTGTTTATACAATTCCTTACACCAGGTACATGTTCACATTACATCTGTAGGCCGCAAACAAACTGTACAATTGGGATACATGTGCTTACTCCTGCAAACACACACATTATGTTTCAGTTATATCACCATATTCAACTGTATAAACTGATATTGTGTAATCAACATCATGTTCATGAAAAACCTAGAAATGAGAAGAAGAAGAAATAGCAGAAACTGTGCATCTAGTTCTTTTATCCTTATCATGCTTGTAGTTTGGAAACATGTCAAAATAAAACAGCAAGCAGATGCAAGTTATACGAGGGACGTTCAGAAAGTAATGTACATCGTTTTTCTCAGGAGATGTTTATTCAAAAAGCTTGAAATTTATAAATAAAATACATGGATATGTCGTGTAAACATCGGTATTATTCAATATAATCCCGAAAAACTTGTACAGCTTTATGCCAGCGTGAAATAATTGCATGTATTCCTTGCCCGTACCAGATTTTGTCTTGATCAAGTAGCCATTTCTTCGCTGCATGAATCACCCCTTCATCTTCAAACCTTGTCCCACAGAGTGCATCTTTAAGTGGACAAAATAGATGAAAATCAGAGGGTGCCAAATCGGGACAATAGTGTTGGATGGGGTAGTACAGTCCAACCCAAATTAGGTGATTGCTTCCCTTGTTGCCAGACGTGTGAGGGCGCACACTGTCGTGGAGGAGACTTTGAGGAACGCATCTTGTGCAAGCCTTAGAAATCTGAGAGTTTACACCACCATTGATGACTAACAGCTGTAAGACCAACAGTTGATTAGTTATTCGCCTATTATTAAGGATAATGCCCACAGCACATTTCAACATTTCTGTGTTGGTGGCTGTGGCAGGACGTCCACAGAATGGCCGATCAAGCAGCTCTGTATCTCCACTTCCTGATTCTTTGATTCTCAGAACCCAGCGACTGACTGTACTCCTGTTGACTGCACATCTTCCGCACACATCACATAGATGCTTGTGAATGTTCACAACAGTTTCCTTCTTTGCAACGAGAAATTCTATCACAATTTGCTGCTTATAACGCAAGTTGCTAACACGCTCCATTTCAATGGTTTAGGGCAGCCACATTTATTGGCAGATTGGGTTATAATTTGGTGCACACAATCGGCACATTCCATATTTGAAGTGTACAGAATTTCATGCTTCTATCTTCATTACTAGCTGAGAAAAACGATGTGGTGCATAACTTTCTTTCTGAACGACCATCAGCTCAGTGCATGAACTTCATAGCACCAGCGAGGATAGAGTGTGTAAATAAAGCATAAATTGGATATCTAATGTAGTGTTCCAAATTACCTTAGGCTGTTTAAATACAATTCAAAACATAGTACATGCCTACAAATATTAGATATCCCTAAGCCTAGGATAGACTTATGCAAAACAAGATTAGCACATTCTTCAACTTAATTGTGGAACAATCTTACACACACACATATATCATCAACCCCTGCAACTGCAAGCTGTATAAACTCTATCTCAGTGCAGATTGCATGCCCCCTTAAAATAATTATATTCTTCTTCTTCTTCTTCTTCAGCATTCCGAGCCATTGAGGTTCTTTGCTGCAAATACAATCTGTCTCCATTCGTCTCTCTGGTGGACCTTCTCTTGCCAGTCGTTGATTCCAAGTGCTTGTAGGTCTGTATGTATATTATCTCTCCACCGCCTTCTTGGTCTACCTCGGGGTCTACGGTCATTTATTTCCTGAGTGTAAGCGAGTTTTGTTTCCCTATTATCTTCCATTCTTTCTATATGCCCCAGCCATTGTAGTCTATTAGCCTTCATGATACCAGTGATTAGCGGGGACTTAAACAAATCATAAATGTCTTTGTTACTTCTTCTTTTCCACTCTCCACTTTGTGTATCCCTAATGGGTCCAAAGATGCGTCTTAAAATTTTGTTCTCAAAGGTTTGTAACAAGGCTTCGTCTCCTTTCGTTGTACTCCAGGTTTCAGAGCCATACAGCACAACTGGTCTGATCAGTGTTTTGTATATTGTGATTTTGGTGTTACGAGATAGCGCCTTTGATTTTAGTAGATGTTGTAGTGCATAGTATATCTTATTTCCAGAGTTGATTCTAGTTTGTATTTCTTCCCTTATGATGTTGGAGCAGTTGAAGATTGTACCCAGGTATTTGTATGTTTCCGTTCTTTTAATGGTCATATTATCTATTTGTATGTGGCCAGAGTTTTTAGCCATTCCGTCTCTTGAAATTACCATATATTCTGTCTTATCTTGGTTGATAACCAGCCCCATCTGTTGGGCTTTTTCCTTTAAGTGAGTCAATATTTCTAATGTCTTTTGTTCACTTTGCCCTATAATATCTATATCATCTGCATAACCAAGCAGCCTGGATGTTCCTCCAATATCACATTCCTCCTTTACCTTCCTTACAACTTTCTCTAGAGCCAGATTGAAGAGTAGCGGCGATAGTGCATCACCTTGTTTCAAGCCAGATGTTATTTGGAAGGGGTCTGATTTCCTGCCTTTATATGTTACTATATTATAAGTATCTTCCATGCATAGTTTGGTCATGTTAATTAACTTCCTTGGTATTCCAAATTCCTGCATAACATTCCATAGACTATTCCTATGGACACTATCATAAGCCTTTTTAAAATCCACAAAAATGTTATGGAGATCTCTTTTATATTCCCAATGTTTCTCGGCTATTTGTCGTAAGATAAATATCTGATCTATTGTTGATCTGTTTTGTCTAAAACCCGCCTGGTAGTCACCTAATATGTCTTCTGAATATGGTTTTAGTCTATTTAGTAATACTGCGGATAGTATCTTATAGCTTGTGGACAGTAGTGATATTCCTCTATAATTTCCACATTGGAACTTGTCTCCTTTCTTAAAGATAGGTATCAATAATGACTCTTTCCAGTCATGGGGTAATTCTTCTGTCCTCCAGATTTTTATTATTAGTTCGTATAGCTTTAGATGTAATGCATGGCCACCTGCCTTTATAAATTCAGCAGCAATTCCATCAGTCCCAGTTGCCTTATTGTTTTTAAGTCGCGTGATTACATATAGGATTTCTTCAAATGTAGGTTCTTCAATTTGTGGTTCGCATGTTAGAACCTCTTCCTGTGGGAAAATGTTACTTGGAGCTTCACAATTTAGTAATTCAATAAAATATTCTTTCCATGTGTTGCACATTTCTTCATTGGTATTTATCATATTCCCATTTTTGTCTTTTAAACCATATGTGTTTTGTTGGTGCCCTCGTTTCATTGACTTCAGTACTTTAAAAAACTTTCTGGATTCATTTTTCTGGTGATTAGTTTCCATATCTTTGATTATATTACTCATATATTCTCGCTTCTGCTGTCTGACTATTTTTGTAGCCTCTTTACATTCATTTCTATAATGCTCTTCCTTTTGGATGTTATTGATGTCATTTAACCATACATGTCTGGCATTCTTCTTCTTAGTGACTGCTTCTTCACATTTTTGATTGAACCATCTGTTAAATATAATTATATTAGACAAAGTATTTTTCTACCTTATTCTATGGTATTTTTCCATTGACTTTATTACCTTTTATAATAATTAGTATTGTTTAGTGTGAATTTTCCACATTTCCCATAAGTTAATAATGCATACATTATTGTTAATGCTATTAAACATGAACCCAATAAGAGATGTAAGAATGAAATAATGTATGAAAGGAAAGATATACAAAGGGAAGATTGTTAGATGGGTCAGCATGCCAATTTTTCAGGACATTGGCAATAAAGCGTCCATTCATTTCTTCCTTCTTATACTTTGCATATAAATCATACAGTGGATACATAATGCTTACATTATATCTGTAATACAGTGGAAGGGGCAGGCCAAGAAAATATATATGTTTAAAACAGGCATGCACAGATCTATTGATACAGACATACATGGTACAAAAGAGTGTCACAGGACAGAAAACTCTAGAATGGTTATTATCAGGAAACTTCACAAGTGGCTCCGGGCTGAATTACCTGAAGTAATGTTTACATGTGACCTATAATAATGTTTACATTATATACCTACATACAAGCAAGACTGCACCAGAGCTGACCATACTCTGTCAAGTGGTGGCTCTGGAAACAAGCTGCATCACTAGTCTAACCGGGAACATAGGAACAATAGAGAGGGAAAATCCGGTCCTCAAAAGTGCTATGGAGACGTCAGTATGTCAACTAAAAGGCACAAGCAATACAGCTTTGCTATAATGGATACAATGAAACCAGTGACTTTTTAGGGACAAATGAAGAAGAAGGAAAAGGAAGTTATTTTTAGTAGAAATATTCTGCAGGCCATCCAAATGAAGCTCTCCCTAAAAGGATGACAACTGTCAGCATTGCTTATTTTATTTCAAACCTGCCGCTAAATGTAGGGAAAAGTTCAAAGTGTTTAAGTCACATGTTTATGAACAAAATAAACAACATACAGTTTAGCATAATTAATATGTGAGGGGAAGTTAGACAGTAAGAGAGAAATGGATATTAAAGACAATCAATGAGATTCAGTATTTAACACCATTCATTGCAAGACTATATATTTCCTCTTGAAGTCTCACCATGGTCTCCACCAACTAGCTACACTTCTTCCACTGCTGAATCAGTGCTTTAAAACCTGAAACAGAGGTATGTTCTTTCCCATCGCAGGCATACTGGTACCTTAAGTTAATCCTTTGAATCATCTGGGAAATGTTTCCATTAAGGTGATCTTGTAGCAGACCAGATGGGTAAAAACTAAAATCTAAGTTGGGACTGTAAGGTGGATTTTGCCTCTGTATTTGTTCAATTTTCTCCTGGGTTAACTGTGCTGGATGTGGTTGATTATTATGATGAGACACTATTCCCACACACAATCACATGGAAGATCAATTACACACTCTTTATGAGAGATTGCAACAATAAGGTCTCAAAATTCATAAGAAAATGACAAAGATAATGAGAATAAATCAAGCACATAATAACCTGATTTTTCTGTGAAACCTCACTTCAGGTGAAATGAAATACATATTTAGGCAGCAATGTAGACAAAGTAAGGGGAATAGTCATAGATATTTAAAATAAGAATGCAAAAGGCAAGAAGTTTTTATAGCAGTAGGAAATTTGTGGAAAACGAAAGAGATTCAATTTAGTACCAAACGTACTCGTAACATCAAATCAGTATTGCTGTATGGATCAGAAGAATGGAGTACAACTAAAACAATTACTGGTAAACTACAAACATTCATAAATTGGTGCCTGCTGTGATAGAAACACTAAAATGATCTGATAGAATCACCAACATTAAAGCATTAGTCTGGTTAGAGACACAAACTTTCATACAGACATACTTTCCAAAGTACAGTATGTTAAGGAAGATCGAGACGGACTGGACTCGAAGACAATGGGTAGAGTCCTTGAGGAGGTCAAGGCTGACAATCAGCTTCCTTTCTGTGCCACGCCATGCAGGTGTAAGAGGAAATGAACAAGCTGATATGTTTGTGAGCTGGGCTACTGTGCAAAGCAGACGAACAATGGACCAGGCTGATATAGTGAGTGCCCTCTGAGAGGCAGCATGATTCAACAAATCAAGTGACGACTGGCAACATGCAAACATGACCAGAGGGCAAGATCATCATCTCAAAAGGGGTGAAGCCAGAAAAGAGTGCTATGCAGAGGGGCCAATGAAGAACAGTTAGCCAACACAGAACTGGTGTCATCGACTGCTACATGCTGAGAGAGATACTGAGGAGGGGATCCGGGCACTTATGGACTGGATGATTCCATGTGTAGAGTGAGGATAATTTAATGACTAACTAACTAATGTGAAGCAGGAGCTGGATAGGACACACAGTTGGAGAGCCTGTTAATATTATCACTAGAGAGTCCTTCCTCTGGAACAGAGGGAAGCCTACACGTACATCAAGAAGAGAATAGAGATGGAGATGAATAATATGGGTAGGGCGTGGAGTGAGCTACAGGAGATAACAAAGGATAGGACACACAGTTGAAGAGCCTGTTAATAGTATCACTAGCTAGAGAGTCCTTCCTCTGGGACAGAGGGAAGCCTACACATACATAAAGAAGAGAATCAGAGATGGAGATGAATAATATGGGCAGGGCATGGAGTGAGCTACAGGAGATAACAAAGGATAGGAGGACTTGGTGAGAGTTGGTTGAGGCCCTATGCTTCAGTGGGAGATACATGGTAGAAAAAGAAGTAAACAAAGTTTTCCTTTCATCAGTTGGCCTAGGTATTTTCTTTTAAATATAAGTTTCAAACTAAACAGTATGATGCAGCTATTCACAACCTTCTTCTCTAAACAGGCCAAAAGAATCATAATGCTCTCCCATAAACATTGTAATCATGGCCTTCCCAGCTGATGGTAAACCCTAGAATTTCTTGGCTGAAGGTGAATTTTCTAATGCATTGAAGCACACACTCATTCATGACCACACTGCAACCCTCATGATTCACCCCCAGCAACAGCCCTGATCAGCATGTCTTCTTAATCTAAGCACAGAGACTTATGTCCCAAGGACACTTTGTATACCCCAATCAATTGTCTGAGCACCCACTGTGAACATGGCCACCATTTTACCTGCTCTATGCATGTTCATGTGACATCTAACAGTCACCTACGTAACCTAATCATAAAGCTGGATGATACTGTCACTGAATGACATCTTAGAAACTACCAACTACCATTTTCAGCTTTCCCATATCAATTGGTAGCTTCCAGACATTCCCATGTACACCAGCTTTTAGAGTTTAATATACTCACATTCAGACACCCACAATTATTATTACACGCTCAAAACTATCATTAGTGAGCAACAACAATCATGACAGAGAATAAATCAGAGCCATATGCAACCAATTGGCCCATGATAAGCATCAATATTATTTGTCAGTATAGGAGCACATATGGGTATGGCCTTAGTGCTGTGACGCCAGTGTCAGATAACAAATTCTGACACATCTATCACTAATGCACATTCATCACTGTTGGTGTCTGTCAGAAAATATTCAAAAGATAACATCCCCTGCATTACAGATTAGAACCTGGATCCTCTGATGTATGAGACTAGTCTGGTCACACCTTGGCCACCCACTCCCACCAGATCGTATTACTACAAACACAAGCAAGCCATCACTATAATTAATGCTAACTAATTAAAATTACTATCTAATCTGAAAAGTCTGTGGCTACTATTTCCTCCCCTCTTTTTATATTAAAAAGGAGATTTGTCATGCTGTGTTTCTTTACAACAAAGTTGTGATATTTGGTCACAAAATTTCTGTCTTTATTTAAAAATCGTATCATCTGCATTAACCAAACAAAATTAGTCAGTAGTACAACAAAATTGGGAAAAATATCAATGAATGATATACACATGCCAAGTTCAATTATGCTACCAAGTTGACAGAATCATTTTACAAATATTTGCTCGATATGTAATCTTTCTCACCATACCACACCCATGAAAACTAGGCACTCAGCTGCATACAAATAGATGGAGGGTGTGCGGAGCTGAGCATGAAATAGGTTTTAAAGATATCATCTCCTTACAAATATATTTCCAGTGCATATACACATTTGCTGTCTGCATTTAGAATATGTTGTAATGTCAGCACTAAAAGGATAACAAGTTTACGACTAAGTTAAAGACATGAACAGCTCAAGAGGATATTGTTATCAATGTAAGTTATATCATTGTTTCCTCCTTCTTACACTGTATTGTATTCTTTATTAGAGTATAGGCCATCAGCCAAGCCAGATCCTACTTTATTTTTACCTTCTGCCATTCTTTTCATTCTTTCCCTTATTAACCATCTGTCTTTAGTTCTCTTGAAACAATTTGTGTTCATTTTCCTTTCATCTCCTTGTATTTATTTTGTGCTTCTGATTACGAAAGAAGGATAATCAAGTTAGGCTATTAACTGCTGTCCTCGAGGTCTCTCTCTATGCTAAGCATGTTGTTACATTAATCCAAGCAGTCATTATTACTGATAAAACTCCTTCAATCTCAAATAGTTGTTTCTTTATCTAAGTCTGCCACAGGTATGTATTTAACGCCTTCTGTCCTAGTAAGTAGTTACTTTAATCTTTCCTTAGCCAAGATTCTGATGTTACATAAATAACTGCCTGAGACAGAAGGAGTTAAGTCTTTAACAAATCTTTATTCAGTGCATTAATCTTCAGACCACAACCTGCATTATAAATACCAATAAATGCCCAGACCACAGAGTTGGTTTGCATGCACACCCATCACTGTCACCAGAGCTCTTGTTAAAGTTAATTGCACATCCTTTACAGAAAGTTGCAGTCAACCCCAGTATGTTTTGGTCGTTTGTGATTTCTTAGCAACTTTACGTTCAGTAGTTTGCCATTGCTTTCTGAACGACCGGCACTCATGCTATTTAATTAAAACTAACGCAAGGCAGTATGCTGCCAAATCGCCTGCAACTCTGTTTCGAAAGCAGTAAGCAGGATTGTAAATTATGTTTTTTACCCCTTCACCACAGAGCGGACTCTTGTTAAAAGGAAAGTCTATTAAAAGTCAATGGATTCATTTCACAATTATCGATGCAAACATTCACAGTATTATGAATGTGTCTTAAATGTTGGCATTCATCAGTCTTGAAATAAGCAAGAACATGCAAAGGCAAAAGAGAAATACTTTTTTTTTTTAAAGCTGACAACACCAACTGACTATTATATTTTCAATGCATACAAATCTGCCATTGCCTGTATGCAGACTGCTCTTGAAATCTAAGCATGCAAAGGCCTAATTAAGAAGCAGGAAGACATGCAAAGATAAAAAGGACATGCTTATGAAGGCTAACACAATAATTTTAGAAATATTTGAGTGCAGAAACTTTTGGACCACACCCAGCATAATGAATGCCCTTGAAACCTAGGCACTCACGTGGTGGTTGTGAGACATACTCCTGCCTTCCTTAGCGCTGAGTAAAGGTCCAAAACGTTTGTCAAGGTCTGTTATATCAACTATAGGCTCATACTCACACCTACTGGGGAAAGCAGTGTTCTGCACACACAATATAAACTGGGTTTTAACAAACAGAATAAAAGCAACATCAAAGTAATCAGATTAATTAACAAAGAAAACAAATGGTATAAAAAGAAAAATGCAAATAAAGGAATAACAAAACAAAAAGCTTTGCCAGGTGACACATCAATGATAAAGGCTCTAGGACAACGGTTTCCACAAATTTATTTCCCTGAAATTCACTTTTTGTATTTTCTTCAATAATCTGATATTGTTTACTAACTTCTACTGCTCTGATGTTACTTGACAGTATAGTTAAGCACTATTTTTAAAAGTTAGTTTTTCAACTTGTGTGTGCAGTTGTTGTTGTTGTGTTTAATCCTAATACTCCTTGGCAGCCTTATGCCATTCTTATGAAGGTGTAGGTTTCTTCACAGTTGTTCTATAGATCCATAGAGTGAGTGAGTAGCTGTTGTGTGAAGTATGGAGCATTTGAAGATAAGTTTGTTGGTTGTTTTATCGGGATGAGAACAACATCTGCATGTCAAGAATTGGTGCAGTTTAAATGGGCATTGACTTCAGCATGAATGAGCAGTTTATTGGAAGTTGAAGTGGCCTGAAGGTTTGGTATCCATCTCTAACTCTCTAAGTTTTAAAACAAAGAATATCTGTTGAGTTGAGATGAGATGAGCTAAGAACCAACATTACTGCACTAAGGACATTCCCATACACACTCTGTCCCCTCGTTCAACAGCCAGCGAAGTGTCATACTACTAATTGTTTCCACCGCTATCTGATTTAATGTTCTCCTGATCTTCACTCTCAGTTTTAAAAAGTACTTTGTGGACACCCTTTATATATACACTTATATTAAAATTATATTAACAAGGGAAGCAAGTTAAGTAAATGAATGTCAACAAGAAGACCATTAAACTAACAGAAATTAACAAAGTAATAGAACATACTATTGCAAAAAAGAAATGGAAAGCCAACTACAACACATTTATTATGAAACAGAAGTTGATTACCAACTATGATAAAATATACGTAATTAACCCCAAAAATGGCAACAAAATAAATTATCGAAATTGTAGAGCAAAAAAATATGGCAAACCTACTTCAGAAAAAAGTTGTGATGATATTAATTCTTCTCATTAGTGATATCCCAACTCAGTGCTGCAATTTTATTGGCAAGATCAAATACAATTAAATAACAAACACTATACAAATTATATGGGACTAAATTGCAGGGGCACTGACAGCAGGGTATGGGGTTCAACCCCATACACAGGTCAGGTGATCTTTAACAATGACTACTTGTTCAGAAAACAATAGTAAATTACCAAATATAAAATTGCCAAGAAAATCAACTCATGTTTGGGGTTGATCGCAACATTCGTTCTGCAAAAGACAAGCTAAATGTGTGTTTAGTCTATGTCAGTCAACACATGAAATACTGAACAATGGCACAGGTCAAACACTAACTGCTTGCACCCATCCAATGTCATAGAAACCACTAAATGTCCACTAACCACTCCACACATCACACTTTTCAGCAGTAGTTTAAGGTGTTTAGATAACCTAGTGATAACTCACCAAGTATGGCGCCTATTTGGTATAAAATTGAATATTGCATGCATTATTAATTATGCTTAGCATTGCTAGCTTGCCTTTCGGTCCAGTGGATATGTGTTTGAATCCTCAATCGAAGCACAAACTTTTTATAAAAATTACCTGAGCTGACAGTTCAACCCCAGCCTACAATGGGTACCAGGGAATGCCCTGAGAAGTAAAGGTGTGATTCTGACCACGACACCTGTCCAGTGCTGATGGTCTATACAAATATGGGGCTAGCACCAGACACCAAGTACACCTCAAGGAGTGGACAATAGTCCTTTACTTTCACTTTCCTAATCAATCAACCAGGTGCTATCTCCACAATGACGGTTGGCTGTAATGGATCTCCAACACTGTCTGTCTTTCACCCTGAGTGTACATTCTGTCAGTCTGATGTTTGTCCATCTCTTGTTGTTATCTTCCCACTTGTATTGTTGTCTTCCTCACCTGCCTTCAACCTTACCCTCCAGTAGGTTTTAATAAGAGTGTTTTGTCTTTTAATATGGCTGAAATATTTCATGTAACTCTTTTTTATTTCTTTCATCAACTCTCTTTTCATTCCCAGTTTTTCTAGAACCTCTCTGTATTTGATTGTTTTGTTTCCATGAGATACAACATATTTGTCTGCATATCCCCATCTCCAGTGTCCCTATATACTTACAGCATACCTACATTCCTAATATGGTCTACCAACTGTAGAAATGTAAAACATCTTATGTGGATGTGGGAGGGAAGAAGAAACCACCATATTAATAAATTAAGTGTGTGGGACCCCCCCCAAAAAAAAAACTAGTTTAATAGAGTGCTTAAAAATACTTCATATGACACAGCAGACTGAATGACTTGACACAATATATGACCTAGTCAAGAAATGTTAAAATTACTTGCATATCTTTTACAGGACGTCGCACTCAACTGCAGCATTATTTGGCTGCTTGTGATTTCTTGGCAAGTTAACGTTCAGTAGTTTTTCATTATTTTATTAACAACAAGCACTCATACTATTGCATGAAAACAAATACTAGGCGGCCTGCTGCCAATCACCCGAGCTGTATTTTGAATGTGGTATGCGGGATTATAAATTGTGTCCATAACCTCTTCGCAACAGAGCCAACTGTAATGTACATGTGGCTAAATGACATCCTTTCTTGATAACAAGTCTGTTGCCAATTTCTAGAAACAGATAACGGCCACTAACATATACTGTAAATATGGCAACAGTAACATAATACTATATATGTGGTACTACTAATATACACTATATACGTAATAACACGTCAAAATCAGAAGCTGAATTACAAGACCACATGAATAGTCTAAACGAAATGTGTAGGGAACATAACATGAAAATTAGCACAAGCAAAACAGAGGTAATGACTATAACTAAAGAAGAACAAACAGCAACAATTCACCTAAACGAACATCCCTTGAAACAAGTAAAGAGCTTCAAGTACCTAGGAAGTATAATATCATCAAATGGCAGATCAGAAGACGAGATCGAAAATAGGTGCAATAAGGCAAATCAACTCATTGGACAAATGGCACCAATACTAAAGAACAAACATGTATCAATAACTACTAAGAAAGCACTTTACAACACAATCTTCCTACCAACTCTCTGCTACCAATGCCAAACCTGGACAATGACAGAAAAAGAGAAAAGAAAAATCACAACAACAGAAATGAGGTTTCTGAGAAGAATACTCAACGTATCAAGAAGAGATAAGATCAGAAATGAAGAAATCAGGACTAAAATAGGGGTTAAAGCTGCTCTAGATTTTATTAGAAAGCAGCAAGTCAAATGGTTTGGCCATGCAAGTAGGCTACCAGTCAACAGCATGCCACAACAAGCAATGATGTACAGACCAGATGGAAACAGAGGAAGAGGCCGACCACGTAAACGTTGGACTGAGGGAATAACAGAATCCATGGGAATGTCGATATACGAAGCCCATAACCGGGCACTCTCACGAAGTTTATACTTCACCTCGACACCGCAAGGTACAAGAGGAACATGATGAGAGATGAGACGTAATAACACTAACATACACAGCCTACAATTGTAACCAGGAAATGTCATGGAAAGTAAATGCAGCTGGCATGCTACTGACCACATCACTCAGCGAGTGCACACTTGTCTGTAAAATATGCGTTTAACACCATATGCCCGTGTGAAAGGGTCCTTTTTTAACCATAAAGCTTACTTTGTGACAGCATATACATTTATTCTTAGGAAATTAATGTGGTGGTTTCCCCTGAACTTCAATATCAACTTTTCATGTTATTCTACCTTTACCCCTACCCCATTCAACCTCAGAAGAGATGTTATATTAGGGTCCAGATTAATAAACCTCTGACTGAGTAAGCCACAATTTGGATGTTAATTTGAAGGTGTTTTTGTCCAATAACATCAACATAGAAAACTTACTACAAATACTGAAAAATTGCTACTGAAGGTAGCTTCCCAAATTTATTAAATTCCACCCAAAAATATCAACTGTCGAAGTAAGTGTGTGCGGTAAACACTAGAGACTTCCCACCTCTTAACTCCCACCTGTGAAAGCTAGGCATCTTTAGGTTATGTATTTGCAAAATACCATCGGCAAACAGATACAAACCTGACACTTTTCAAGTTAGAGATAATTGCTGCATCTCTTAGTCACTCCATCTCTCAAACAAACAAACAACACACACACAGGTTTTAGACTGTCCCAACATAAAACTGATTTTAATAGCGGAATCCATTTTTAAATTAATAAGACCCCCCCCTGCCATACACCGCAAGGTACTATATTGGCAGTAAATGACAATGACAGCTTCTCCAGGTTACATAGCTAGCCAAACATGACACTGGGAAGATGCTTCGCAGACGAAAGAGAGGGTGGAACAGTAGCACACAACTTGTGTTCTCTAAGGTTAATTATATATTACAAATTGACTGAGCACTTTTGAATTTGTCTGGAGTGCTGTTACACTGACTTTGTCTATAATAAACAATAATGCTAGTGTACAAAACTATGCGCAGACTAAGGCTCAAGAGGAATGACTAACTAACAAACAAAACTAAACGATTATCTTTGTCTTTAACATCTTTTTTAAAAAAAACAGACACCGTTGAAGAAATCTAATCTAGCAAAACATTAGCAAAAGGATTTCTCTTTCTAATTACATAAAGATTGCACACACATTATTTCACAGAACATAACAAGAACATAAATTATAAAGTGCACTGATAATGGTTATGGTAAAAAAATACAACTGGTGGAACTGCAGACAAGAAAGTAAATCAAGCAGTTCCATGTCTCACTTTTCATTGAGTTACTCACTGGTAATGGTAAATAGTTGAATCAAGTTACAGCATACAATCCTATTCAAACTAACAACACAGATATTCTGAACCTGCAAAAAAGAATTGACAAACCTCATTCCGTGGAGTGGAATTTCTCTTGGTCTGCGGCATGTTGCTGGGTGCATCCCCTCTGTTGTGCTGTGGTTCATGGCCTCTGCCCTTATAGTTAGCCAGGCCTGTGGCATCAACAATTGGTTCGTAAAGTGTTGTGTCTCTAGTATTCTAAAAAAGATTAGCAAAAATGTTAGCTGCTGAAATCACCAGCAGGAGAAGCTATAATTGCTAAATTGTATTGATAATATACACTTACGCACCAACTCTTGTGAAACTGGAACTGTGGTGGTATACTAGCTAGTACACCTGCCTGTGAATACAGTGATCCAGGATCAATTCCCAGCAGAGACAGTATTGCTCTGAATTTACATCCATCCATCCATCATGTGCCATGCCGGTAAGCGTGGGCGGTCATGTTCTGCCATCTCACTCGATCACCAGAGTCGTGGATCAGCTCCGTGTTTCTGTCTCGACCATGCCACAAGGCCAAGCCATCCAGGTACTTGCTTCTAGGTCTTCCCCTTGGTCTGTTCCCCTCGATCTTACCAGTTGTCACCAAATTCTCCAATCCATTTCTTCTCATAACATGCCCAAAAAATTTTGACTGTCTACGTCTAATTTCTCTAATCAATTTACGATCTTCATTTGTTCACACAACATGATTTTCTTGGCATCTGTAAAGAAGGTAGTTTGAATTGACATAGCCTCATAAAAATTCATTTTCAGAATTTTTCTGGGAATTATCTAGGAAAGAAAGACCACACGAAAGGGAAATGGCCACCCCATCTAATTTTTCATGGCCTAGAATATGTGAAGCTTAACACTTCACACCATCAACAGCAGTATCAGCTACGGGACCATCTTTACCTGATCCACAGACCTGATCCAAGATTGGTGACTGTGTGAGGTGACAAATGTTGATCACCCACGCTGATGATAATGGCATTTGATGATTATGAGAATACTTGAGGGTTACTTAATTCTAAACTATTCCAACATCAAAAGGAGTATTCAATGTTTGCAACTTTAAAATATGTTATATAACTCCTCAATTTATGTAACAATAGTCTATTAAATCAACCAATGCCATATTGGCATTTAAGTTTGGCTGATGCAGCATCTCCAACCACTCTTGTCTTTTGCCTTCAGAGCGTACATTCTCTTTCAACTCCTGCCATGTCGCCCCATATTATTCACCCCTGTATCTCAAAATGTGTCCTATTCCTCTCAATATGTGTCCTATTCCTCTCAATGTGTGTCCTATTCTTCTCAATATGTATCTTACTCCTCTCAATGTTTGTCCTATTCTTCTCAATTTGTGTCCTATTCTTCTCAATGTGTGTCCTTTACTATGAAGGCACCAATTAATGAATGTTTGTAGTCTATTAGCAATTGCTTTAGTCATTCATTATATTTATGATCAATAGAGTAGCATTACAGTTAAAAATTCAAAAATTTGTTCATAGTTTTTCCTACATATGTATATAAAGAATTATGCGTTCCATAACTAAAATCAACTGACCCCAAAAGACTTTGGCTTCTCTCTTCCAGGTGTGATATTGTCTTCATGGTACAAGTAACCTCGTCCTCTGCCTCTAGTTTTAGGAGCGCCCTCTGCAGGTAATGTCTGTAAAATGAATAACGTGAAAAATCTTGCACAAAAAGGTGAAACTATGTTGTGTTTCTCACCACCTATGCTATGTATGTTGTTTGCTCAAATATACCCAGTCTTCAGTTATTTTTCCTGTCATTTACCTCATATTAGTTTTAATATCTACCTACTTCAAGACTAAATGTGCACTATATCTATCCATCATGTGCCATGCTGGTAAGCGTGGGCGGTCATGACTCGACATTTCACTTGATCACCAGAGTCGTGGATCAGCTCAGTGTTCCTGTCTCGACCATGCCACAACGTCAAGCCATCAAGGTATTTACTTCTCTGTCTGCCCCTTGTTCTCCTCCCCTCGATCTTGCCAGTTGTCACCAAGTTCTCAAATTCATTTCTTCTCATGACATCTCTAAAAAATTGTGACTGTCTAGGTCTAATTTCTCTAATCAATTTACAATTTCCATTTGTTTCTTGTAGGACTTGGTCATTGGATTTTCTGATGTTACTGCGTTCTATGATTGTTTGTTCATGATTCATCATATTTTCAGTCTGCTATACTATTAAACTGGCAGTGAAAGAATCGATGTTTCTCAGTTCCTGATGATATCATACCATATTTTACGGACTATAGGAGACGCAGCTTAATTTTTAAGCAATTTATTTTTTAAAATAACATTTTTACCATTTTTATTATTAGATTGCAAAGCGAGACTTAAAAAAAAATTCTTAGTTTATAAAACCAAACTGACCTTTAACATCCCTGAAAATCGTCATCTGAACTTTCTTCTTCTTCTTCTTCCTCTTCATCGTTGTCCTCTTCATATATAAGATGGTCTTCACTGCCATCGAGAGCGTTACTTATGCTGCACTTCTTGAAAGATTTAACAATAATAACTTCTCTCACTCTAGACCACAACTGTTTTATCCACTGACACACTTGTTTAATTGTAGTTCGTTTTAAAGCTCCCATCGGCATGAATTCATGTTGGGTTTCATCCATCATCCATTTGTTCCATTCTTCTCTCATATTCACTTTAAATGGTTTATTGTGAAGTAAGTCCTCCCGGAATAACAGCAAGCTCTGTATTTCCCTGTCTCAATTTCTCTTTCACAGAATTTTTCAAATGACTACTAAACTGATCTAGCACAAGAAGAGAACTCTTCTTCAATAAAGCACCTTTCCTTCTCTCCCACACTCTGTTAATCCATAATTTCATACCAGTCTCGTCCATCCAACCCTTGTCATGTACATGAACAACAACACCTGGCGGTATTTCAGAAGGTTTTGGCATTGTTTTGCGCTTGAAAATGATCATTGGATTAAGTTTAGTACCATCAGCACAACATGAAAGGACAACAGTGTAGTGCATTTTTTCATGTCCACTTGTTTTGTATTGGAGGAACATCCAAGCTGCTTGGTTATGCAGATGATACAGATATTATAGGGCAAAGTGAAAAAAAGACATTGGAAATATTGACTCACTTAAAGGAAAAAGCCCAACAGATGGGGCTGGTTATCAACCAAGATAAGACAGAATATATGGTAATTTCAAGAGACGGAATGGCTAAAAACTCTGGCCACATACAAATAGATAATATGACCATTAAAAGAACGGAAACATACAAATACTTGGGTGCAATCTTCAACTGCTCCAACATCATAAGGGAAGAAAAACAAACTAGAATCAACTCTGGAAATAAGATATACTATGCACTACAACATCTACTAAAATCAAAGGCGCTTTCTCGTAACACCAAAATCACAATATACAAAACACTGATCAGACCAGTTGTGCTGTATGGCTCTGAAACCTGGAGTACAACGAAAAGAGACGAAGCCTTGTTACAAACCTTTGAGAACAAAATTTTAAGACGCATCTTTGGACCCATTAGGGATACACATAGTGGAGAATGGAAAAGAAGATGTAACAAAGACATTTATGTTCTGTTTAAGTCCCCGCTAATCACTGGTATCATGAAGACTAATAGACTACAATGGCTGGGGCATATAGAAAGAATGGAAGATAATAGGGAAACAAAACTCGCTTACACTCAGGAAATAAATGACCGCAGACCCCGAGGTAGACCAAGAAGGCGGTGGAGAGATAATACATGTACAGACCTACAAGCACTTGGAATCAACGACTGGCAAGAGAAGGTCCACCAGAGAGACGAATGGAGACGGATTGTATTTGCAGCAAAGAACCTCAATGGCTCGGAACGCTGAAGAAGACGAAGAGACTTGTTTTTATAGTTACTGGTGCACTGCTGCTGCCAGTTGAATCAAATGTTGCCAGATAGAGATAGGTTTCCCGCGGCATCGATTATATGGCCATTGTTAAGACTGGCGGGAGTTTTTAATCAAACACTGGACATTGTTATATTAATTTCGAGTATAAGACGCACCTGAATTTTGGAGGCAATTTTATGAAGAAAAAAGTGCATCTTATACTCCGTAAAATACGGTATGCGTGTTGCCCCTCTGCTTTGTGTCCACCGTGATGAGGTAGAGGGGCTTGAGTGTTCCAATGACCCCAAGAGCTATGCCGATGGTAGCACAGCTACTGGTAGGGTCACCCATATCGGACAGGTCAAGGGAGAGGAACCAGACCAAGCGAAACACAAACCAGCTGCCTTGTAGGTAGACTGGGGACAGTCAAAGGCTAGGGAAAGCACCCTGAAAAATGCTTGTCGAAATCGGATGTACTGAGCAACAGGCTTGACAAAGCAGTGCAACGTAACTTAATTCATGATGTCACAAATTAAAATTAATCATTATGGTGCTAAGCCCGTGAAGTCCCATCAGGTGGTGATAGTGCCGGGCCCCCTGCCTCGAGGCAGAAAGTGGTGGGCCCACCAGATAAGGACCTTACACTCTCAAACATGAAAATAACTGACACAAACTGCATTATTGTCTGAGACTTTAATAGCCGTTCAGAAAGATACTGACAAAAGAGGAGATGAAGTGGAGGACTGGGAAATAGACTCAAATCTCCATCTACTCAACAAAGCGGATGACACACAGAGCTTCTACTCCAGAAGATGGTTTACCACAGGAGACATCCTCCACCAAATCAATCGCCATGTGCTTGACCAATTAGCAGGTAGTGACCACAGACCAATCAAGCTTGTAATGAATATGGAGTATGTTCCACAGGAGGAAAAGCGTTTGCGTCACTGGAATTACAAACGAGCAGATTGGGACAGATTTGCCATTTACCATACTAACAGACAAATATTGTGAAAACATAAATACACGATATGACAACATGAAGCAAATGGTGGAAAGTCTAAACAGAGCAATAATACAGGCGGCCACTGAGTCTATTCCAAGAGGAGCGAGGAAAAATTACAAACCATACTGGACTGAAGAACTACAAATTTTGGAGGACAAAGTTGAAGATGCCAGGAAGACAGCAGAGAGAGAACAAACAACTGAAGCGAACATCTCTCTCAAAGCCATCTCAGCAAAATATAAAAGAACAGTAAATCAAACAACAAGAGATTGTTGGAGGGAAAAAACAGAAAATCTGAACTTTGACAGGGATGGAAGTAAACTATGGAAACTAGTGAAAGCCATGAACAATGAAGGACCTAGAAATAAACAAATAACAATTAAACAAGGAAATGCCTTGCTTACAGGGGAAAAGGCTGCAAATGCACTAATGGAACACTGTGTTGTTGTTTGTCCATCAAGAATGATGATGACCATTCATTTCATCCAGTGGGGTTGAAGGTGTGGAGCCATGGGTTCTAAGATGGCTGATAAGGCCTATTTTGGCTCGAAATGTTCTTTGACAATGTGGACAAAGAATGCTTGACGTCTCTGGAGGAGGATTTCCTGCAGTGGTTTTTCTGTCCTGCCTTTTCTTCACAGCTCTTGCAGTCCTGGTTGCCTCACATATGACTGCACCCTTGCGCAATGATGCACGCCACGAATTTCGGTCTCTGGCTGCAGCCTCCCAGGTGTCATGATGAATTCCAAAAGCATTCAGTGAAATTTTCAGAGTGTCTTTAAAACGTTTCCTCTGGCCACCTTGGGAGCGTTTACCACAACACAGTTCGCTGTAAAAAATTCGTTTAGGGAGCCTGTGATCTGGCATGCGAGTCAGGTGACCAGCCCAGCGAATCTGATTCTTCTTCAGTATAGTGTGGATACTGGGCATGGATGCTCTTTCTAGGACTTCAGTGTCTGGAATCTTGTCTTGCCATTTAATCTTCAGTAGCTTCCTTAGGCAGACTGTGTGGAAGTGGTTTAATTTCCTAGCGTGTCGCTGATAAACAGTCCAGGTTTCACAAGCATATAGCAGTGTAGATAATACAACTGCTTTGTAGACTTTTAGCTTTGTTTGCAGGCTTATTCCAGTTCTATCCCATACATTCTTGTACAGTCTGCCAAAGGCTGCACTGGCCTTGGAGATTCTTGCATTCACTTCGTCATCGATTGTGGCAGCTTGTGACAGGGTGCTGCCAAGATAGGTAGATTTGTCCACAACACTTAGTCTATGATCATTCACTTTGATATTCGGCACAGTGGAGCTGGCTGGTACATAACTACAGTCTTCTCCAAGTTGATATTGAGCCCAAAGTTGGCACAGGCATGTGAGAAAGCTGAAACATTATGTTGCATGTCCGCCTC
>JACEFZ010022605.1:0-2500 GCA_014155875.1 Cepaea nemoralis
TTACTGGTCCAATACGAAAAAAAATGATCAGTAACTTTATAGATCGCTGAGTGAGCTAAGAAAGACTTTGAAGAGACACTTAACTCATACTTATTTCTGTCATTCCATTATCACCATCTAGTGCCCTGTCTCAGCATAATTTCTCCACTGAATAGTCTCTCGAAATGTACCTTTATCATAGGCCGTGATTGCTTGGATTATACAGCTGAAGTTTTCTACGGAATGAGATATCCATTCTCAAGCCAGGCGACTTTTGAATTGAGTTGAGTCAAGAACCTACATTACAGCACTTGAGACATTCCCATATGTGCTCCGTCTTCATCTTCAACAGTCAGCGTAGAGTCCCAGTACTAATGGTTCTAGTTAGTCTGGTTATGTGTCCGTCTGACCTTTGCTCAGAATTCTGATTGTCGGTCAGACCCTCTGGTCACACCCTGCCGTCCTATTCTCTCCAGGTTATAAGTCGGCTCTTTCAATATTCATGATAGTTTACAGTGTCCCACACGGTTGACTCCACACTAAAGCCATTACTGAAAGCCGCAGATGGCTTCAGTTACATGCCACACCTGTGCAGTTTTGGGTAGCACGCATTGTTATCTGGACAGGTCTGTATAAGGTGGCTCACCGGATATAACGCCTACACACAAATATTGTATCATGTATGTGTCACCTTGCGCGCGCACACACACACACACGCGCATACATACACTCAAAATATGTTATTATGTACACATACAAAAAAAAAGTGGAGAAAACAATTAGTTGCACGTGCTTTACAGGATGTCGCAACCACCCCAGCATTTTTGGGTGTTTGTGGTTTACTAGTTTATGGCCATCACTGGGAATAATGAATTACCACAATGTAATATACAAGTAAATGGAAATACTCTTCAACAAGTGAATGGGTACAATTATCTTGGAACAGTAATAACATGTGATGAGAGATGCCTTGAAGAGATTAGAACAAGAATCGCCATGGCGAAGGTACCTTTTGCAAGATGGAAAATATACTGACCATTAAAACGATGCCATTTGCAACGAGAAAAAGAGCATGAATGATGAAGTGCTACATAGAACGTGTACCTGTGTATGGATGTGAAGCGTGGACACTGAGCAGGCAAACTAAAAAGCATCTACTGATCGTGAAAATGTATTATATAGTTTCTGAGGAAAATGCAAAGAATACCAGGGACAAACAGAAAAACCAAATGAGCAAGTCCTACTAGAGGCAAATGAAAACCGTAAACTGATTAGAGAAATGAGACGTTGATAGTCACAAATTATTATAAACGTTATGAGAAGAAATAAACTGGAGAATTTGGTGACAACTAGCAAGATTTAGGGGAAAAGAACAAGAGGAACGCGGAGAAGTAAATACCTGGATGGTTTGGCCGCGCTGTATGTTCGAGACATGAATACAGAGCTGATCCACAACTCTGCTGATCGTGAGAGATGGCGAAACATGGCCGCCCACGCTTATCAGCACGGCACACAATGGTGATGATGCTTTACTACACAACTGTTTAAGTTCAGTAGTTTGCCATTGATTTCTAAGCAACCGATGCTCATATCATCGTAATCAACGCTGACGGTCTGCTTTCAAATCGTCTGCGGCAGATTTCGAACCCTCGACACGGTGCTTCAGGGAATTGTGACACTCATTCACCACCCCCAAGTCACCGCGTCAGCTGCGGCATAGCGTAAAGAAATCTAAATGTGTTCCTCTGGTTAATGGCTCTGCTGAATGAATTACACGCGTGGATACCTGTTTGCTTGTAGCTGTCGGTTCACCTGCAGGTGAATGAGTTGTAACTGCATAGCATGAAGAAAGACATTGAAGTGACACTCAAACTCATACTTCTGTCCTTTCATCATCGCCGTCTAGTGTCCTGTCTCAGGCATAATTTCTCCCTTTAACAGTCTTTCGAAATGTACTTTTATCATCGGCCACGATTGCTTGGATTATGCATCTGACGTTGTCAACGGAATGAGATATGCATTATCACGATAGGCGACACTTGAGTTATGTCAACAACCAACATCACAGTTGTTATTGCATAGCAAGAATAGCACTGTATATTGATTTACACGTATAAAGTTGGAAAATAGTGAGCCGCGGGGCTCAGTGACTAGAATTGTGCTTGACATCTTGGTGGACATATGTTCAAATCCCCCATCGGCATGTGCACGAGTAGATAGAACCCGGTGCCTTGGGTGGAATGTCTCTGTAGGAAGCGAACTGTACACAGAAGCCTGCCGAATTCGGACACACTGACCTTTGAGGTGCGTAACTAGGTGTGTCACATTCCTCTCGAAAGATAAAACGGAGAAGAAGAAAATATGTCGATCGAGAAGGAATGTTTTTAATGGCCTGGGCTCAATTGGACCCAGACAAAAATGGGTACCAGAAAATGAAGTGGAAGTTATCAGGTCTGGCTTGATACTACATCCATCGATTATTGATTTGTCTATACAAATATATGGTAGGGGATGATGATGT
>JACEFZ010022605.1:5000-100000 GCA_014155875.1 Cepaea nemoralis
TATTTCCCCGTTTTGGTCTATCTTCAAATCTTCTTGGTCTTCTTTGATTTCGTCTGCGTGGGGGGCTTGGTGGTTCGATCTTGGTGGTGAGGGATGCAAGGTCTTAGCCCATGCGGCTTCAGTTGGGCTAGTCGTTTTCATCCAATTCTACTTCTTCATCTGTTGCTTCTTCTTCTGTCTGGGCTTTGCATCTTCTGGTTCAGGTGTTTCGGTCTTGAGAAGTTCAATTATCTGTTGGAGAGTTTTCTTCTGTCTTTCTTTCGATTTTTGAAGTTTTGATAGCATTTCTTCTGTCTCAGCCTTTATAGCAGCCATTCGAGTGACATCCTACTCAATCTTCTGCTGAACTTGTTTCGTTTCGTCCAGGATGCGCTGAACGGCTGTTATCTGTGTCTCTTGCGTCTTGTCTTTTTCTTCCTCCATGCTGTTGAACTTTGATCTCAGGTCCTTCAGTTGGCCTTCCAGTTGCGCTTTGTCGCTTTTTGTGAGTCGATTGGTAGCCTCGTACTGCCTCCTAGCCTCTTTATATGGTAGGTTGGATTTGATGGCGATCTTCATGGCTTCCTTGCTGTCTTGGTGGCAGGGGCAGCCGAGGTACCTGGCGCCGTGGTTGCCGAGGCAGTTGGCGCACTTTCTGTTAGGGTTAGGCCTCCTGAAGTCCTTGTCGGTCTTTGCTTGCTGGCACTGGTTGTATGGATGGGGTCCAGAGCAGTATCTACATACCTCACCTCACTCTTGCAGGTGGCACGGGTGTGCCAACATTTCTGGCACTTAGAACACTGCAGCACTCTCGGTATGTAGTGCTCTGGAACTTGGTCTCTCTTGTCCCATCTGATGAATTGAGGGATCACGTCGGTCCTCCGATGTTACGATGACGACTGTGGAGGGGATGTTATTCTTGCCGATGATCCTCTCAGCACTGGTGATCTTGAGTTTCTTGTTCTCTCCTCGTCAGCATCTCCCTGATCTGGTCATTGGTGAGATGGTCTTGACTCGTTTAATGACCCATCGTTTGCTCATGCGGTGTCAGGGTGGCTTCCAATAAGATGCCGCTGGTGAAGCTTGATGTCGGCCTTCTCTTCTTGTGCAATCTTCTGCATACGTGCTGTGGTCCTTTGGTGTTTTTTTTTGTAATGGAGACCACTACTCCATCAGGTGTCTTGCGCAGCTGGTAAGATTCTGTTTCTTCCCATCTCGATTTCCAATTAGACTGATTATCTTTGTCTGTTGGTAGCGCCGACAGGTTGGACTTCTCCCACGCTTGTCTGTTTTAGCAGTATTATGCCGGTGAAGTCCTCCGTTGTGGTTCTTTCCTCCTGTGTGGAGGTCTTGGTAAACTGGCTGCTTCATCTGATGCTGTTGAAAAACCTTCCACGGCTGCTGCTGGCTTCAGTGAAGTTGTAGTCTCTGGCGTCGGCTTGAGCGACGGGAGAGGACTTCATCTGGGTGTCGAAGTGGTAGCTTCTTTTGAGGTTGTTTCAGGCTCTGGCGTTTTGCTGCAGCTCGCAGGCAATTTCTCATGTTGCATCTATTGATTGTGTTGGCAGGCTTCCACGCTGATCTATTTTTGAAATTCGGTGTCTTCTGGAAGTTACCCTTTGCACGTGCCCATTTTCTCCACGCGGCAGGCTTCCGATTAGGCGTCCTGTTCCTCGTAGCGCGACTAGTCGACTGATGCGCATATAACACATTATACACAAGCACACATAAATGGGTAGCATTTGGGAAAGTAGGTAGGTATATGGATGGCTGGGTGGGTGGATGGGATGGCTGGATAGATAGATACACGGATGAATCGATAAGTAGGATGAAAAGACGGCTGGATAGATCGGTCTATAATTTCACTATCATACTACGAGTATTTCGAACTTAAAACTTTCTAGTCATGATTTGCAATATTGTAATAACTGCGTCTCAAATGGGTGTTTCTGTGATCAACAATGATCGTTTGAACAACCAAATTCACATCACTAAATTTAACATAATTGCATGAATGTTTTAAGTGAATATTCACTAAAGGCTAGCTTACTAATGCCATGTGTGACAATGAATCAGAAACAACCAGCAATACGTTGCTATTCAGATTATTCTATAAAGGTTAAAGGTTATAGTTCAAGACCATGTTTCAGAGCTATGCGGCATATTCGGATTAGCTAGCTAGACTCACATTTTTAGAGCAATTAGCACTCGATGAATCCTCAAGGGAAACGTTTGCCTTGAGACAATCTGTTATTTTTTAATCATCTTATAGTCCGTGCCTTGTGATTGTCATGTCTGTCCACAGCCTTCTGTCTCAGGTACTGACAATCATTGTAGATGTTCCTCCGTCATATGATGCTAAACTGTTCAGCATTTCTCTCTTCTCCCGTTCCCCTGATACCTGTTTTACCTTCCAGTTTTTCTCTTGTCGTGACGTACTCCAACTTTCCCATTCTTATAATGTGCCAAAAGAGTCTGGAGTATCTTCTTCTGATGCGAATAGCCAGCTCTCTCTGTGAGTTAACTTGTTTCAAGATATCTTTACTATACTTTTTAATGTATGGAGTTGCATTACCGCTCCAAAGAACGACACCTCTGCAGCTTCCACACGATTCTTCCATAATCTACTGATGGTCACATTTTCACGTCTGTACTCTTCCCCACTTTGAATGACAAAGATACATTGCCCTGACTATTTGTTCTTCGTCCTCTCAAATACAGTCTTTGGCGTCGGCTATTCTACATTTAACTTCTTTAATAGATCTACCATCTGCTGTTATCAAAGTATCAAATAATTGAGCACATTCATGTGCTTAACATTAATTCCATTTATTTAGGAGTAGATTTGGGAAGACATTTTTTTTTCTTTGTTATTGTCATTACTTTTTGTATCATTTACTAGACCTTTGTAACTAAGACCTTATCTTTACAATCATAAAATTATAGCATGTACTTTAATGGTGCAGTTTATTTCTTCGCTACCTTGTCTCTTGAGCATTTCGTTGCTCGCTTTTTTTTAAAAAAAAGATTGTTCTTATTATGCTTAACCAAAGGTTAACATATTCAAACATGTATTTGTTGTTATTATCCTTCACTCTAGATTGTTACTATTATAATACGACTGTATGGACTTTTCTTTGTGCACTTATTGTTTATGATGATGCAATTACTTCATATTCTAATACTTAATAACAATCATCATCTTGTACCTTGAAAAATGGCGTAGGCGCTCATGTTTGTCCACATACAGAGTCCTGAGTGTTCTGGGTCTATTCTATTGATGGCATCCTTCAATGCCATCGTCGTAGACCATCCAGCATCATTTATCTCGGTCTGCCTCAGCCTCTCTACCGCTGTGTCCAGTCGCCACGATATTCCCCGATGACTTTCGTCTCATTATATTTTCTAAGAACACCGTTGTCTCACCGTTGTTGTGTCATGACAATGCACGACAATAACACAAATTAACACTTCATATACAGGGTGCCGACTGTGTATTACCGGGGCCTATAAAGGAAACAAAGAATAGGAACACTGCAACCTACCAAGTATGTCGAAAGGGACGACTAATGAGGGTTGGCGCGGGGCTGACTACCTCAGCCCCACCTGGAAGGTGGAGAAGAGGAAGACCACATGTAAAGATGTGACAGATATATACACATAACAGCAACCGGGGCGGGACATCTGGTTTATAACAGAGGGTGGTTTAGAAAGCCTGATATGGGAGTGAAGTTCTGCACAGGATATGCCACTGGATGATGATGATGATGATGATGATGATGATGATGATGGTGGTGACGATGATGGTGGTGGTGGTGGAGGTGGTGGAGGTGGTGGTGATGATGATGATAGTGATGATAGTGATGGTGATGGTGATGGTGATGATGGTAGTGGTGATGGTGGTGATGATTGATGGTGATGATGATGATGATGATGATTGATGGTGATGATTGATGGTGATGATGATGGTGATGATGATGGATATGATGATGGAGATGACGACGACGGCAATGACGATGACGATGATGATGATGATGATGATGATGATGATGATGATGATGATGAAGATGGTGATGAAGATTTTGATGATGATGATGATGATATCTGGTTTATAACAGAGGGTGGTTTAGAAAGCCTGATATGGGAGTGAAGTTCTGCACGGATATGCCACTGGATGATGATGATGATGATGATGATGATGATGATGATGATGATGATGATGATGGTGGTGACGATGATGGTGGTGGTGGTGGAGGTGGTGGTGGTGGTGATGATGATGATAGTGATGATAGTGATGGTGATGGTGATGGTGATGATGGTGGTGGTGATGGTGGTGATGATTGATGGTGATGATGATGATGAGATTGATGGTGATGATGATGGATATGATGATGGAGATGACGACGACGGCAATGACGATGACGATGATGATGATGATGATGGTGATGAAGATGGTGATGAAGATTTTGATGATGATGATGATTAATAAGATGATGAAGAAGAAGAAGATGTAGAGTGAAGAAGAAGATGAAGATGAAAAAGATGATGGAGATGATGAAGAACCAATTTCTTCATGTGGTATAAATATTTTACATGCTTAAAATGTACAGCGAATGTGTGTATCGCACTTTTGTCTCGAATACCCATTTACGACACACAGGACATGTAATGTACAAAAGTTGGTTCATATTATTTACAACACATGGGTTAGATTATTCAACACATTGGGAATATTATTACGACGCATATGCATAATTGCAACATGTGTGACAGTATTTACAACTCATGGGATATATCGTATACAATATATAGATAATATCATTTACAACACATGTAAATACCATCTACAACACAGCAGGCATATCATTTATAACAAATGGGATATGTCATTTACTACTCATGGAACATATCACTTACATCACGTGTGACATATTTACAAACAATGGAGCATGTAATTTACAAAACACATGACATATCATTACATCACACATGACATATTTACAAGACGTGGATTCAAAACATGGGACATATCATTTACATCACATAGGACATAACATTTACAAGACATGGGACGTATCATTTGCATCAGGTATGACATAACATTTACAACATGTGGGACATATCATTTACAACACGTGGGACATATCATTTGCATCACATAGGACATATCATTTACAATACGTGAAATATATATTTTACAACATATGGGACATAACATTTGCATCATGTAGAACATATCATTTTCATCAATTAGAACATATCATTAACAACACATGGAACATATCATTTGCATCATTTAGAACATATCATTTACAACACATGGGACATATAATATGCACCATGTAGAACATATCATTTACAATACGTGGAACATATCATTTACAACACATGGGGCGGGTTGAGTACTCCAGAGAGGTTACACAATAACCCACTGTCGGTCACATATCCCGCTGAGTATGTTGTTATAAACACAAGCTGTTGCATGTTTCCTGTTAATATTTAATATTTGTGAGTTAATCTGATGTGAATGACAGCTTTAAAAGGATATTAAAATGTATCGAGTGAAGAGTCTATTGTGTTTAATATTTTTTTGATTATGTATTACAGCGTTAACAGGATATTAAAATTAATCGAGTCAAGAGGATGTTGTTTTGAATTCAGAAGTCTGCACAATTTAGTTTTAATCTAAAGTACTGTACATAATTCTAGGATTATTATTCTAGGCTACATGTTGATATTTGAGAATTAAGCTGTCGGGTTGTTCAGGTCCACTTTTCGCGTCATCGTCGGCGTCGTCGCCGCCTTCGCACCCGCCCCCGTCGCCGCCGCCACCGTCCTCGTCGTCGTCATCATAATTATTATTATTAATTGTATTATTATATTTCAAGGTCATACCTGAAATGTTATGATCATGTTTTGGACTTTATATATTGTTACCATCATCATTATTAGAATTTAAGGTCATAGGTGACAATTTATAAACATGTTTTGACATTTTAGGTCATATTTAGCTAGCATGTTGGTGTAGTGTAACGGGCAACGACATAAGCGCTGTCAGTCGAGGGTTCGATTCCACTCGTTGGTGTTCGCTATAGGATAGGGAGGACAGTCTGAACACCCATTCTTTCTGGCACTCAGACCATTAAAATGTGATGGTTCGAACACTTCGCACACCCACATCAAATTCTTGCTACGGGGCATGGTTAGCGGGTGCGATAGCGTAACGGTTATGACTCTGAGCTGACAATGTGATTAGCGCTGTAACGAGGGTTTGATGTTAGCTTTCGTCATTCGCTACGGGAGAGAAAAAGTTGCCAATTATCCCTCCGTGCACTCAAACCTATAAAATACGGTGGTCCTAGCATTTAAATACCGACAGAAGCTTTCTGCCGCGGGACACCCTTTCTGTTAGCATCATCTTCATCATCAAGTGCCTTGCCGACTGTCGTGGGCGATCATGCACAAATTGCGTGGAACATTTCGTGTGTTGACTCCCTTCCGTGCTACGACACAAGACTGTCAAGAACTTTCTTCCTGTATCTCTCTTTCCGCAAATATTTCCGGTTGTTACACCATGTTCCAATTTTGTCTTCTCATAACATGGCCAGAAAACGATGTCGGCCTCTTTCTGATATTTGCCTCTTTCTGATGTTTGTGATATGTTGTCTTTGCAACTTAGCTTCCCTCAAATGTCCAGATTGCTCACTTTGGCTGTCCATTTAATTTTCAACATTCTTCTATAAAACCACATCTCCAAGGTTTCCAGGGAATTTTTCGCCTGTTTACTAATTGTCCAAGATTCGCTGCCGTATGTTTCGGCTATATCAGTGTTTCCCAACCTTTTTGGAGCTATGCCCCACCTAAGCCTTTCTAAAATTCTTATGCCCACCACCCCAAACATAAAACATAATTTTTAATATTCAAAAATTGAAATGTTCACTAAAGAAACTTGACTGGCAGACAGAAGTTACTTATACTGGATGTTTACCCAGCACGAGCAGCGACTGAGAGTCGCCATACGGTTAACTTAAACTCTGGACGTGTCCATTTTCGAATATCCCCCCTTAACAATCGAATTGCCCCCCTGGGGGGCGTGGGCCCCAAGTTTGGGAAACACTGGGCTATATTGTCTCTTTTCAGGTCTTAAATGCCCGCAGATCTGCATGATTTTAAGGACCTAAATGTCCTTGCTCTAGTTATAATTATATTCTTCATTATTATCATGGTCTTCTCGTTTTCATCATGAATCGCTGAAAAACGAGAAGTAGGTTGAGAGCTTTACCAAAGCACAACTACAAAAAACAATGGACGTTGCGGCCAAAGCCTTCGTCAGCACAGAACAAACAAACAAAAATAGATTAACTAATACACGATCGACACTACATGAATGTATAAATATCAACTCATCTGTGTCCTAGCTTGAGACGGCTATCGTCTCGTTTTCATCATAATGTTAACATTGTCATCATCATGGTCTTCTCGTTTTCATCATCATTGTTAACATTATTCACCATAACTACCACACCGCTTCGCAGTTCTATGCCCTACCAGCCCTGGTTAGATCTTGTGTAGATCCTGTCGTGCAGGTGTTGCAAGTCTGGGCGGGAGGTCAGGTGAATGGTTGAAAATCTGCATCCGTGTTGACAAATATATATGTATATGCTGACAGAAGTATGGATGTTGACAAAGGTGTGCATGTCACAGAGGTATGCATTTGATAGCGTTATATATGTTGGCAAAGTTATTATGTTGACATAGTTATCTATTGTCACAGTTATATATGTTGAAAGAGCTATGAATGGTGACAAACTTATGCATATTGATATAGCTATCTATGTTTAGAGTTATGAAAAGACGTAGCAAATGTTTTACTAACTGTTGGTAATTAAGTACTGAACAGTATCAGGTACCAGAAGCCTTGGAGCTGAGCGACAAAACAGTGACATGTATGCCTTAAACAACATCGCAGATATATAGACAGTCTATCTCAAGCGATGGAAAGAGAAAGAAGAACAGAGAACGAAAAAGGAGACGAAGACCAATTTCTTAAATCGATAGCTAGCAGGTCTTAAAGACGACCTTCTCTTGCGTCTGTCTTATTGTCTTTCAACGAGTGTCTTCGTGTGGTTTAGTTTCTTGGTAATTGTTATGCAACACGTCGATCTGTATTCCTGTCAGCAACTGTAAATGATAAACTAGGGTGGTGGATATAGTTATACTTTGAACTTTGTAAAACTCTAGCACCGGTATCTGACAGTCAATGGCATATGCAACCGAGCACTGGTATTCTGACAGTCACTGTCATATGCAACCGAGCACTGGTATTCTGACAGTCAATGGCATATGCAACCGAGCACTGGTATTCTGACAGTCACTGTCATATGCAACCGAGCACTGGTATTCTGACAGTCAATGTCATATGCAACCGAGCACTGGTATTCTGACAGTCAATGGCATATGCAACCGAGCACTGGTATTCTGACAGTCAATGGCATATGCAACCGAGCACTGGTATTCTGACAGTCAATGGCATATGCAACCGAGCACTGGTATTCTGACAGTCAATGGCATATGCAACCGAGCACTGGTATTCTGACAGTCACTGTCATATGCAACCGAGCACTGGTATTCTGACAGTCACTGTCATATGCAACCGAGCACTGGTATTCTGAAAGTCAATGTCATATGCAACCGAGCACTGGTATTCTGACAGTCAATGTCATATGCAACCGAGCACTGGTATTCTGACAGTCACTGTCATATGCAACCGAGCACTGTATTCTGACAGTCAATGGCATATGCAACCGAGCACTGGTATTCTGACAGTCACTGTCATATGCAACCGAGCACTGTATTCTGACAGTCAATGCATATGCAACCGAGCACTGGTATTCTGACAGTCACTGTCATATGCAACCGAGCACTGGTATTCTGACAGTCAATGTCATATGCAACCGAGCACTGGTATTCTGACAGTCACGTCATATGCAACCGAGCATGGTATTCTGACAGTCAATGGCATATGCAACCGAGCACTGGGTATTCTGACAGTCACTGTTCATATGCAACGAGCACTGGTATTCTGACAGTCAATGTCATATGCAACCGAGCACTGGTATTCTGACAGTCACTGTCATATGCAACCGAGCACTGGTATTCTGACAGTCAATGTCATATGCAACCGAGCACTGGTATTCTGATAGTCAATGTCATATGCAACCGAGCACTGGTATTCTGACAGTCACTGTCATATGCAACCGAGCACTGGTATTCTGACAGTCAATGTCATATGCAACCGAGCACTGGTATTTCTGACAGTCAATGTCATATGCAACCGAGCACTGGTATTATGACAGTCACTATCATATGCGACCGAGCACTGGTATTATGACAGTCACTGTTATAAGCGACAGTAATTCATCTTCTCCGCCATCCTCTATCGAGGGGAGTGCATCATACCTAGTTATGCAGGTCCGCATGGCCGAATGAACAAGAACGCGTGTTCTTAAACATCCGATGTGGCTGATGCCGAGGGTTAGCGGTTCAGCCCCTACACCGGACAGCTGGGACTAAAATGTTGACATGACGTCCTTGACTTGGGGACGTTAATTACAAGTACTTCTGAAGACGGAGTGGATTCGCCTGATGCGAGGGAAACTTTAATAGGGAAAGCTAACCCACAAGCAAATAGTCTGTCACTACTATAAATAGTGTGTATGGTCTACGCTGTGTTAAAAGCCAACGAGCGCAAAAAATAATAATTTTACCTAGTTAGGTACCTCAAAGATCAGTGCATGCATGTTTCTCCGGTTTGCTTCCTATAAAAACGGATTCAATCTTCTCTTCTGCGTTCATCCGGAGTGTGTGTTGTTTTTTTCAAGCGTAATTGCGTTGTGCCCGGTTTTGCGCCCTTAGGCCGACACAATCCGGCTTCAGCGGGCGTTTTTTGACCGGGTTAGCCTTCCGGGGGATTCCATCCAAGGTAGCGGGCTCCATCTACCCGTGGGACCATAGTTCAATCACTGCAAAATATGACGTATCCCGTTTACGGGCATGGTCGAGACAAGAACACAGAGTTGATCCACGACTCTGTGATCGTGTGAGATGGCGAAAATGTGACCACCCACGCTCATAGGCATGGCACATAATGATGATGAGACACAAACACAAGATATCACGAGCAATGTCAGGAACTGATGATGTCATCTTCTGCGGTAATCAGCTCAACAAGCAGTTACTGTAGCGCTGTGTGATGGCATGCATGCTTTCCGGCATTGTGGTACGCATTTGAATCGAGGCGAAAATGTTGCATTGAACCTGGACTCAAGGGTCGACGCAGCCTAAACAAAATAAACATAAATACGTGGAAATGTCTTGAAGGGTAAAGGCGGCCGTTGTTGAGAGCATCACTCTCGGGTGTCATTTGGTCTATGTGCTTCATGTGCCTGTTTAGCCTCAGGGGTGTAAACAGTTGTCATAAATTTTCTTGCTTGTAACAAATTAATCATGCTTGACATTACTATTGCTATCAAACCATTCAGGTAACAAAACACGTTTTAAGCAATGGTATTCTGTGGTCCTCCGTGTCTACTCTGAATCAACTAGCCGACCGTTAACCACATGTCTGGCAAATGCAACATAAACATGTCAATTAAACAAATGTCTACAACAACACTATTTCATCAAATTCTTTAATATTGAGCGGGTACATAGAGCCTTGTTCTTTTATATGGATGTGAAACTTGGACAATGTGCAGTCAAGCTGAAAACAATCTGATGGCTGCAGAAATGTGGTTTTCTGAGAAAAACGCAAGAATACAATGACAGATAGAAAAACCATGACCAATCTCAGGAGACAAATGAAAATCGTAGACTGATTAGCGAAATCGACGTAGACAGTCAAATAAACATTGGACATGTTATGAGAAGGAATGGACTGGGAGAACTTAGTGACACCTGGCAGACGAAGGGAACAGACCAAGGGGATCGACCGAGAGGAAAATATCTGGATGGCTTGGCCACATGGCATGGACGTGGACTGAACACGACTCTGGTGATCGAGTGCAGTGAAATGGCGAGTCATGACCGCCCACGCTTCCGGCATGGCACATGATTGATTGATTGATGATTGATTAATATTTGGTTCTTGACCCAAATGCACATTGTCCATTCGGTCTATTCCCGGTCTATATCCGCGATACCTAGTCTTCGTGGATCAGGGCTCAAAAAGCTGGAGGTTCAGTGTGCAAGTTGCGCGTGTTACCCACGGCAATTGGAAATAGCAAAGAGTAGGTCATACAGTCATTGTCGTGGCAAAATTGTTAGAAAATCAAATATAGAGCCATGTACAGGTAGACAGAGCTCGTTGCTTTGGGTGGAATCTATCTGGGGAAGCAGACCTTAAACAATGCATGCTGAAGTCGGACATTCGACCATTGAGGTACATAACTCGATGTGAGAGTTCGGAAGCCACGAAGAAGATAATAGTTAGCAAATACGTCGAGAAAAACATCCCATTTTAATATTGTAAATAAACATGAGGTGGACCATCCCTTCCTAATTTATTTAGTCACATTACAGCCGAGGGTCCACCAGACGCTTCGAGGACGAGTTATTCAAGTCACGTGCATCGCCTATATATCATATGTGCATTATACAAATATATTCTATTGTACCTGCAATTCCCCGCCGTCAAACGCTAGATAGAAGGTAATCATGGCTAGAGTGAATAAAGAGCACTCGTTCTTAAACATCCCGGGTAGCTGGTTCAACCCCAATACCAGTCAACTTCAGAAATGAATACCAGTCAACTAAGAAGAATGGATGTGGAGGCGGTACTGCAGCTTTCTGCTTGATGAGAATACGATACACACAAACATCGTGATTGTAACTGACTCAGAAAGCATTGCTGAGGAAGGTGAGGACAGACACGCTTCGGGCGGAGTGGCTTGCCTCGCTTCGGAGATCACGGGTGGCAAGCATCGCCTAGATCTTTTCTCCGGGGCATGCCGGTGTGCTGGGGATGACAGGCGGACAGATGGCTGCTCTGCAAAACTTGTAGAGTATTGATGCATGACAAGACAGACGTGGTTGCGGCCTTGTGGGAGCATGTGTACACCTCGGAGGAGCAAATGGATCACCATCGTCTGGCAAGAAGTAAGCGAGCGAGGAGTGACTAGGTGATCTGGCCGACGCTAGACGCTCAGAGGAAAGGCGAGGACGGACATATAATCAGATGCTACTGGTACTATTGTGTTGGAAACTCTTCGCTGGCTGCTGCGGATGGGGAGTGAGCGCTTATGGGAATGCCCCGAAATCTGTGATCGTCGATTCCTAAATCAATCAATCAATCAATCAATCAGTCAACTGGACTAAATGTGAATTCTCGTCCTTGACTTGGGGATGAAAATTACAAGTATCTCAGACGTCGAGTAGGTTGCCTGATGGCGGGGGACATGGGTAATATGGAAAGCTAATCCACACACAAAAACCAGCCCAGTGGACTAGAAATAGTAGTACGGGCATGACTACACTGAGTTCAAAGCGAGCGAAACAACAAAAAATAGAATAAACTGCTACAAGTGTAAGCTGGTTAAACTGTCTAGAAAAAATGGATGCCAGGTCATGGCTGGGATACAATAGAAATCACACCATGGTAGTAGATCTCAACCATCATTTCAGTTGGAAAGGAGTGTCCGACTCGTTGTACATACGAGAGTGGCTGAATCTGAACTAACCAAATATGTCTTTTACTCCGTAATTAATCTTCATTTGTAGCACATTAGAGCCTCCCATAGACGTACAATACCTTTAAAATTAATGTCCGAAACGTGGCTGATTTGTCACAGGATTGTTAATCTGAGGCTGAATGGACCCTAATATAACTGCGCTTATGAGGTTGACCGGGGTTAAGGGTAATGAGAAATAACCCCACACAGTAGATCTGTGATCGATGTATTCCATGTTCTAGCTGTTCCCAATGTAGCAGATACAATGCAATCATAGCGTATATTTTAGAGATTCAGTTTAGAAACAAAAAGTAGATTGGACCAAATAAAATAGGTGGCAGCACATAGGAAGTAGTGAAATGTACAGTTGTGACTTAAAAGTGGTTGATATGGTAGCAGACATGACGCATTATATATCAAATTTAAGTGGTTGCTTAGGGAAAACTATTATATATAAGCTCATGGCAGATATGGAAAGTGCTTGATACATTTGCACGTTATTGGAAGCGTAACTTTAACTCCTTATGCCATGAAAAATGAGAAGAAAAGGACCCTGCCCTATGCCTCTGGGTGTATTCGGTATGCGATACAGATTCTAGCCCCATATTTGTATAGACCACTCTGTCCTGGGTTGTGTGATATCAAACCAGCCACCTTTAGCGTGTTGTAATTATTACGTTAACTCCTTATTTGTTTATTTCTTGAAATTACAACTCTCTGGGGTTAGAACGAGTAAAGTAACAGCTGTCAAGGCTCTGACAAAGTTACCACGTGTCAAAAATAATGCTTGACATAAAATGACAACTGTCGACATGTACACCCAACACCTGCGATTCCCCTTCTCGAGTTGTAGAACACGAATTTCCACACGCGGACACAAGAGTGCAGGCTGACATACACGGAAGCATGTACAGTTATGGATCACAGAACACGACAATAAACATCTTGTTCCTGTAACACACCTACTAAAGCCTGGAATATTTTGTGGTCTGTTCAGTCTAAGCTGACGACCAAATAAGGACCTGCGTAGTATTGAACTATCTGGGTATCGCCGATAACTCGAAGGTACATAGTCCGCGTTGTAATATAATTAACAACCAGGTAAGACGTGTGTATAGTGAGAGTAAATGTTTATATTACAGATGCTTAGGAGATATGTAGTTCTGTATGAAGATAACTGGCTACGAGTAAGTCATGTGTAATGTGATAATAAAAGCGTATACTTTAGAATCATTGGCAGTTAACGTTAATCCGCGTATGAAGATAACTGGCTTACCAGTAAAGACGTGTGTGTATGTGATAATAAAAGCGTATACTGTCAGAATCATTGGCAGATACGTAATCCGTGTATGAAGATAACTGGCTACCAGTAAAGATGTGTGTAATGTTAATAAATTAGTATGCTAAACAATCATTAGAAGATACGTAGTCTGGGTATGAAGATAAATTGACGACCAATAAGGACGTGCGTAATTTGACCACAAATGCGTATATTACAGAATTTTAGAATATATAGAGTCTGTGTATGGAGATTCACGACGTACAGTTACGACGAGCGAAATTTTGACAATAAATGCGTATATTTCAGACTCCTTTAAAGACATGTCATCTGTATGAAGATAGCTAACTGACGAATAAGGTCCTGGTAATATCAACAATAAATTTATTTATCCTTGAATCTTAAGATGACTGTCGTCGCGCGTATGACGATGGGTTGGGAAAATGTCTGATTTCCGGTTAGGTTTTATAAACCCGATACAGATAAGATTGAACTATAGTTTGGGCTTTTTTACAGTTAAACAGACTTGGCATTTGAAAGTAGGTGGACAGTGTCTATGGCTTCTGAGCTGTGAAACATACTATTCAGTATGTGAAGAGAAAATGTAAACGATGTTTTTTTAAAAAAATGTTTATTATCATCTCCCAAGTGAGGTTAGGGGTAACAAGTCTCCGGTAATTTTGTCTTCAGTTTTGATTGTACGTTCTGTTATGCTGCCCAAGGCAATATCTTTATATTGTCTGTCGATTTATATTGCTTCGCTGTGGCAAATTATACCACTTATCTCTGTGATACATTTAACCATTTACTGTCTGTGATAGTATTAATACCATTTATCTATGTGTACCATCTATACCTTTAATCTCTATGATACATCTTTACCATCTCTACCATGTATCTCGGTGATACCATTTCTGACATGTATCTAATGGTTTACCATCTCTACCATTATTCTGTAATACCATCTGTACTATTTATTTCTGTGATACTATCTACATCATTTATCTCTGTGACACCATGTATACCTATTTATCTATGTGATACCATCTCTAACTTGTATCTCTGTGATACCATCTCTACAATGTATACTCTGTAATACTAGCTCTACCAATTATCTATGTTATACCATATATACCATTTATTATGTGATACATCTACCCCTTTATCTATCTGTCATCTATACCATTTATCTCTGCAATATCGTCTATACCATTCATCTTTATGATACATCTGTACCATTTTATCTTTATGATACCATCTATACCATTTATTTCGTTGATACCATCTACCCCATTTATCTCTCACATCATCTATACCATTACACAATAGATTACGCAACCACTGTATACAAAATTCAAGATTGGTGACTCAGCCATGTGCACATGTGGTTTGGCGTCGCAGACAGCAGAGCACATACTCCGGACTGCCCAAACTACAACATATCCAGGCGAACCTTCTGTCTAGAGAGACAACAGTGGAAGATAACACTCTATGGACCGCTGAGTGAAACTAAAAAGACTTTAGATTCATACAAGAGACAACATTGCATGTTATAGACACTATTTCAAGTGAACGAACGGAGAATCTATACCATTTATTCTCTGTAATACCATCTATATCATGTATCTGCATGAACTATCTATTTTATTTATCTTTAGATACCATCTATACCATTTATCTTTATGATACCATCTGCACATCATCTCTGTAATATCATCTATACCAATTATTTTATGATACCATCTATAGCATTATCACTTGATACAATCTATACCATTTATCTTTACGATACCATCTATCGATTTATCTTATGATACCATCTATACCATATATCTTTGCGAAACCATCTATATTATTATCTTCGTTATACCTTGCTGTTGGAGATCGCAAGATGATCTCATTTGCCTGTCTACAAAACACGTAAGATGATGATTATGATTAGTACATAAACATATGTGTTTTATTTTCTTAAATATGCTTTATTGTGCTTGCTCAAGTTATTCTTACTTGTCGTTATTGTGCACCTCTGATAGATAGGTAAAAGTCGGCTTGCAAATAAATGAAGCACATATTTAAGTTTCGCGGGCTCAGACGATAAATAATGATGGAATTAATCATATCTGAAACTATAGTTACCAGCATGAATGTAGGGGAAGTGTACGCTAGAGCTCCGCCCATCAAGTTTCTTCCCAATATGAAGCTAGTATAAATAAACACACGTAGGCAGCGAGAGAGAGAGGAGATGCAGAGAGAGAGAGAGAGATACGAGAGAGAGAGAGAGAGAGAGAGAGAGAGAGAGAGAGAGGGAGGGAGGGAGGAGAATAGGAGAGTGGAAGGAGGAGGAATAAAGAAATGAGTAGCTAAGAGGCCGACAGGGAGGAAGGCAAGGAGATTAAAGAAGATTAATAGAGAGGGGGAAGAAGAGGAACGGCGTGGAGGGTGAAGAATAAAGGAGGGGAAGATACAAGAAAGCAGGAAGAGAGAAGGTGAAGGAACAGGCGGAGGAATAGTCATAAGAGACAAGGAAGTAGAGGAAGCTGAAGGATGCAGTAGTAGCATAATAGTAAATCTGGTGAGTTAGGAAGAATAGGAGAGGTGTAGACGGCGGCGACAGCAGTATCTGGAATAAGAAGTAAAAAGACGCTAGTTGGTATCTGAACCAGGTGGGGAGATACTGTTTTCCTGGTGTAGCACTTTGAAATAACAATAGTCAGCACTTAAGGTTTGGCAGAAAAGTCCGTTTCCAATGCAGGTACAATGGTTTCCCTGGAAAACGAGCACTAGAGGTCAATACTAATGTTGACAAACTTCCTGTCCAACATGGGGTTTAGGCGTTGAGCTGTTTAAGGCCACTGGAGTTTTTATCTTGTGGTTGTGATTACTTACGCATTTTTCTCATGTTAGACGGTAGTGCATGGTTCCGTCACCCTGCTATTGAGTTGAGTGCGTGGAGCGACACTGTGAGTTGTAGATTTCGTGTGGAGTGTTTTTACATCTGTTCGTGGTTGTTTGTGTCCGCGAACTGTATGTTCGGGAAAATGGCGGCTGCCGGTTGCTGAACTACACCGAGTTTGCCTTATGCAATAATGGTGTAGCTGTTGGTTTTCTAGTGACTTGCCTCTTCCATCAAACGATGAACTGTAATTTTCGTTGCGGACCTTTATGTTGGCATTCTGCAGCGGAGCATTCTGCATTGTAATACTTTGTGCGACCTATTGGTTTGTCCGAGACTCCTGTCGTTCAACTTTTCACAAGGGTCATGACTGATATCAGCCTATTAAGAAGGGGCGTGACAGGGATGTGTAATGTCTCCCAATTTTTTTCCCGTGTACATGTGAAAATATTTCAACAATTTGACGATATGGAAAGGAATCATCGTTGGGGGACATAGCATCAACATCATTAGATATGCGGATGGTAACAGTATTGATTGCAGACAATGAGCGGATTCTGCAACATTAGTAGATGCGAGTGTTGCACACAGTGACAACATGGGTTAGAATTAAATTGTAAAAAGACACAGATTATGGTCGTCACTAAGTAAGAAGCACATACCACAATGTAATATGCACGTAATTCTTACACAAGTGAATCGGTACAATATCTAGGACCAGTATAACATCTGATGGAAGATGCCTTGAAGAGATTTTCGAACAAGAATCGCATGGCGAAGGCAGCCTTTTGCATAATGAGAAACATAGTGACCATAAAATTATGTCATTTGCAGCGAGTGTCCTCTACATAGACCTGTGGGCGTTTGTGTGGATGTGAAGCATGGACAATGAGTCCGACACAGCTGAGACACTTCTGATGGCTGTGGACATGTGAGTTCTGAGGAAAATGCAAGAATACCATGGACAGATAGACACCAATGACCGAAGATCCTTCAAGAAAGTATGAGCACCATAAACTGATTAGATAATTAGACGTAGACAGTCACAATATTTGTCATGTATGAGACTAATAAATTGGAGAACTTGGAGCAACTGCATAGATCGAGGGGAAGAGAACAAGGCGAGGACAGAGAGTAATACCTGGATGGGTGGCCATAGTTTGTATGGTCGAGACATGAACACAGCTAATGTTTCTGATGATGATGATTATGACATGATGCTGCTGCTGATGATGTGGTGATGATGATCATGGTGATGATGCATGATGACGATGATGTGAATGAGTGTGACGAGTGGACGTCAAGTAGCATTTTGCGTGATGTTCACTGGCACAGGAATGGAGCATTATTGGACAACCCTTTGCGTGAAGTTATAACGAGACGTACTGCCTAATTTTATTAGGAGCGCATAGCTGAAACTGCTATAGGTATGTGAGTGTCAGGATCATCACATGTTCTAGCCTGAGAGCTGGAGCAATAGGGAGTCAGTCTTTCCCTCGCGTGATGACGGGGCGTGGCTGGGATAGCGAACCGCGCTAGACCGTGCATCGTGCCATTGTCGAGCGTGGCGTCCATGACCGTTACAACACCATTGCGTTAACTGACTCGTTGTTGTAGACTGTGTATACACATCTCATTAGGAACATCAGAGGAAGTTTGTGGTTTGACAAGAAGGTAATTTACAGCCACATATTGTAGTCTTGTTTTCTTACTGCCGACTTGCCTGCTGAATACAGCCAGACAGACAGACAGACAGACAGACACAGACAGGCAGGCAGGCAGGCAGCCGGCAGGCGAGCAGTGCAACCGGTTCGTGTATTGTTAAAGTAAAATTGCAGAATACATAAAATGACATGGACGGAGAGAGAGAGAGAGAGAGAGAGAGAGAGAGAGAGAGAGAGAGAGAGAGAGCGAGAGGCGAGAGAGCGAGAGAGAGGAGCGGCAAGACGAACAGACACCGTTGATGACTCGTCTATGATTTTCCAACTCATTGAGACAGAATACAAATTTGCAGTACGCACGTATCTACCTCCCACTGATTAGGAATTAGGAAGGTGTCGAAAGGGCAGGCAGGTTGATGAGGACAGGGTCCGTGGATGGGTCAAGCCGAAGACATTCTTCAACTGGTATGTGCACTTGAGGGCTTGGAACCAGGCGAGAAGTGCGGTACAGTGCCACCGCTGTATGTACGTCCTCCTCTGTTTTGCATCCAACTAGACAAACAAAAATGCAGCACAGAAATTCCGGCTGCTGTGGATACGGCACGTATCAAGCGTGATTTTTGAGATTCGTTAGACACAGTGATACTGTCATTTACACCGCGTGGTACCGGTCGGTCCTCCGACATGTGAGAAGCTCATGGGCCTACGGCTCAGCCGGAGGGAGATTGTGAAGGAGGACTCTGGTGCGTTTTGGTTGAGACACACAAGTAGCCTGACGATGGAAGTCATGGCAGTAAGTCTAAAGCAATTACGATGGCTCGAGACACTAAACATTGCACATAGTACATGTTTACGCTTAGTGACTCAATGAGCAGTCTCACGAGATAGAGATGGGGTGATCCGAAGAGAGTGGTGCTGTCTCTGAGTGTTCTCGCTGGCAAAGATGAGTTTCATCTTCGTGCCATGGCCTGCGGGATTACAAAGACATGAGTCGTGGCTGACAAGCTCGCGGGTACGCTACTGTGGAGGCGGACGCGCCATTTCCACAGGCTGACATTCTGAATGCTCATACGAGAAGTAAGACTTTTGCGAGACCAAGTGATGACTGTGAATCTACACATGGCAGACTGCGAGAGAGCAAAGTTACAAAGAGGTACCGACCATGAACACTACACAGAAGCCAGAAGATTGATAGAACCACACAGAACTTGTGTCATGAGCCGCTTCACGCTGCGAGATTTGTTTTTCCGAGGAGTATCCGAATGCACTTGATGGACGATGTGCAATGAGGATGATCTGTCGACTGAACTAACTAACGTAACTAGACACTGATTGAGTACAAACAAACAAAGAGCAGAGAGAGAATAAACAGAGTAGAGAGACATCCTAAGTGGGGAGAGCATGAGAGTGAGAGAGAGAAAGAGGAAGAGAGAGAGAGAAAGGGGATGGAGAGAGAGATGGTAGTGGCTAGAAGGAGTATCGAATAGAGGGAAGATAGGAATGACGGAGTGAGAGAGAGGAGGAAGAGGCCCAGATCGAGACAGAGAGTACTGAAGGAGATGGACAGAGAGAGAGAGAGAGACAGAGAGGGTGGGAGGGAGATGTATTGAGAGAAACAGAGGGAAACGACCAGGATGAGCAAAAAATAGTGTGGGAGTAGGCAGTGCAGACAGAGATGAAGAGGGTGAGGCAGAGAGAGCGAGATAAAAAGATAAGAGAGAGAACGAGATAGAGAGAGAGAGAGAGAGAGAGAGAGAGCGAGCGATAGAGCAGGGAGAGCGAGAGATAGAGACGAGAGAGAGCCTAAACGCTCATTAAGAATGTACTTTTCCACAAAGCGTTGCCATTATCCCATATTCACCTTGTGACTGTACTGGTCGACACCACTCTATATCACTATTTCTGACGTCACCTTTATAGGAATTAGAAGACGGGGCGCATCAGCAGTCTGCGTGCATGGAGCAGAGTGTACTGCCAAACACGCCTTATCCGGCCTTCGTGTGTTTGACACTGTCACAGGTCACTTCATGAAGTGTTTTTAACTACCGTTCAGTCATTCGTAGCCTGCTGACCATTAGTCTATACAAGTTTTGGGGTTTTTGAACGTTTGAATATTTATCTGGAGGTTGTATCTTGTTTGACTCCTTCCGCATGCAACAGTCGGTGAAGTACTTCCTCGACTCGTATTGATAAAGCGAATGTTGACTAAACATACACATCCTGCATTTGCTAACTATATACGTGTAGTCATATGTATAATCATAGACAGCTCGAACATTTCACGACGAACACTGCACAGTATAACACTGGAATGATTGAATCACCCAGAGACAGCGTACATCTGGAATGCATGAATCACACCACAGTATATAACACTGTTAATTAATCAATCACTCAGTACAGTTTTAACACTGGACTGGATGACTCACGTCTAGACAGTATAACACTGGCATGAATGAATCACCCACCACCGTATAACACTGGAATGATCATCACCCGAGACAGTTTACACTGGATGAATGAATCACACAGACAGATTTAACACTGGAATGAATGATCGCTCACCACACAAAAGCACGACGTAGACGGTACACTTTACTAGGGCACTATCACAATAACAAAACGGACCCGTTGTGGCGCAATGCCTTTGTCGGCATAGACACAACAGACAGCCACTGATACAGCTACGTGAAAAACACTACATGGAAATATGAATAAACTGAAAAGTTACAACATATGTTTCGCTTGTTGTGGACTCAACACGTGTTTTATGAAATATCCATGTATATGATTCCAACCCCCGGGCAGGTTACCCGTGTCAACAAATCCCGCATGAGTCGGATGTGTCGGCTACGGCGCAAGACGCAGCTCTGCTGTAAACACATGCACAACGCAGTCACATCCGGAGAAAACAACTCCGGATGAACGCAGAAGTAAGGGGATTACACGAAGTGACCAACGGGAAATGTGATGAGCAGGACAATTGAGTTGACAATTAACCAGGACCAGAGGGCTAAGACGAAGTAACCAGGACAGCTGAGTTAAAGAGACAAGTAACCAGTATAGTGAGTTAAGACAGGTAAACCAGACACAGTATAATTAGACAAGTGGGGAAAACATGTGAGTAAGACAAGTGAGGCCAGTCAAGTGAAGGCAAGTCCGGTGAGTCATAGCAGTGAGGCAATGCAAGATGGGCAAGTCAAGTGAGTCTAGCCAAGTTGAGGCAAGTCAAGTGGGACAAGTGAATCAAGTCCAGTGAGGCCAGACAGTGAGGCAAGATAGTGAGAAGCAAGCATCAGTGGACAAGTGAGTCAGTAACGTGAGGCAAGACAAGGTAGCGGTCAGTCAAGTGAGGTCAAGTCAAGTGGACAAGTGAGTCCAAGTCAAGTGAGGCAAGACAGTGAGGTCAAGTCACGTGAGGCAGTCAAGGTTGGAGACAGTGTGTCAAGGCAAGTGAGGCACGAGCAGTGAGTCAAGTCAGTGGACAAGTGAGGCAAGACAATTGGAGCAAGCAAGTGTGACAAGATGAGCACGACAAGTGCAGCCAGACAAGCTGAGTCATGTCAAGTGAGTCAAGTCAGTGGGGACAGTGAGTCAAGTCACGTGAGGCAAGTACAGTGAAGCTAGACCAGAATGGTACAAGTGAGTGCCAAGTCAAGTGGGACAATGTGAGTCAATCAAGTGAGGCAGGACCAGTGGGACAAGTGAGTGCAAGACAAGTAAAGCAGACAAGTGAGTCAGAAAGACAAGTGAGCGAAAGACAATGTGGGACAGTGAGGCGAAGACAAGTGAAGGAAAGACAAGTTGAAGGGTCAAGTCAAGTCGGGGTAAGACAGTGAAGCAAGACACAAGTGAGTCAAGTCCAGTGAGGCAAGACAAGTGGAGTCAAGTCACGTGGGACAAGTGAGTCAAGTCAGTGAAGCAGACAAGTGCGTCAAGTCGAAGTGAGACAAGACAAGTGAGCCGATGTCAGTGGGACAAGTGAATCACGTCAGTGGGACAAGACAAGTGATCCAAGTCAAGTGGGACAATACAAGTGAGTCAAGAGTCCAGTGCGGCAAGACACTGAGTCAAGTCAAGTGAGGCAAGACAACGTGAGTCAGTCAAGTGAGGCAAGACAGTGACGCAGACAAGTGGGACAGTGAGCAGACAAGTTGGACAAGTGTGGCAAGACAAGTGCGAGAGACAAGTGCGTCAAGTCAAGTGATGAGGCAAGACAAGTGACGCCAGCCAAGTGAGTCAGTCAAGTGCGGCAAGACAAGTGAGTCAGTCAAGTGGTACAAGTGAGGTCAGACCAGTGATCAAGTCAGTGGGACAAGTGAGTCAAGTCACGTGAGGCACAGACAGGTGAGTCAAGTCAGTGAGGCAAGACACGTGAGTCCAGTCAAGTGAGGCAAGTCAATTGGGACCACAGTTGAGTCAAGTCAAGTGGCCAGGCAGTGAGGCAAGTCAGTGGAGCAAGTGAGTCAGTCAAGTGAGGCACGACACGTGGGTCAAGTCAAGTGAGGCAAAACAGTGAGGCAAGTCTAGTGGGGTAAGTGATGCAGTCCAGTGAGGCAACACGTGAGCTAAGTCAGTGAGGCAAGACAGTGAGAAAAAGCATGACAGTGAGAGGCAAGTCAAGTGAGGCACAGACAAGTGGGCAGGACATGTGAGGCAAGACAGTCGGCAAGTCAGTGTAGGCAAGTCAAGTGAGGCAAGGACATGTGAGGCACGACATGTGAGGCAAGACAGTGAGGCAAGTCAAGTGAGGCAAGTCAAGTGATGACAGGACATGTGAGGCAGACATGTGAGCAAGACAAGTGAAGGCAAGTCAAGTGAGAGCAAGACAATGAGGCATGGACACTGTGAGTGCAGACAAGTGAGGCTAAGTCAGTGAGGCAAGACAAGTCAGCAAGACATGTGAAGCAAGACAAAGTGTAGCAAGTCTACAGTAACCACAACACAGTGAGCTGCCAGTACAGAAGTACATTTAGACCCAGAAAGACTACTTTAAGGAAAGGGGGAGTACGGGGTACAGTGAGGGTCGAGTCCTGGTGAGGCAATGCACAACAGCCAGCAACGAAACTTATATACACCGGCAGTTGTGTTTTAAATAGCATTAGCGTGAGAGAGTACCCTTGTAACAAGTATTGTACAGATAGATCGCATGTCCTCTACAGGATGTCGCACATCAAACCACCCAGATTTTTGTGGACTTTGTGATTTACTAGGCAATTTTTACGTTCAGTAGTTGTCCATTGCTCTCCGACGACCGACACTCATACATCGAAATCGATCACATAGCCAGTCTGTTTTCAAATCGGCTGCAGCTGATGTTGACCTTGGACTCGTTGTGTCGGGGACGTGTGAGCACGCGTTGCACTGCCCATGAAGACAATCCCATCCACTGCAGTACAGAAGCTGATTTTCTGGTAGCTATAGTGACTCTTTGATTCTCTACTTACAAGCTCTATTCGACAATTCCAGTACTCCGGGTTTACTGTTTTTATAAGCCCCATCACATTAGTCCTGTATCTTTCTAGGATGCAGTCCATGTATAGATCATTCATTCAATTTTTGTCTGCTTTGTTGACAGTGTTACATTTTCAATACTGTTTAGAACAGACGGGATTTCCAACATGCTCTATTGATTATTTTTTTAAAAATTACTATCTCTCTTCTGTAGAACTAACGAACTTCCTTTTCTTGCTAGCCGCATTCCAAAAATAAATAGAACGCACTGTTAGGTAGTTTTAATTATGATCAGTTGTTGACTTTTAATTAACTGCGAAACAACGTCAGTCGTGTCTCTTCTCATTTGGTAAACTGTATATGCGAACGAACATTGACCTACAACGCCAGAGGACATAATTACTGATGACATTACTAGAAAAGATTACTAGAGAACTGCTCTAATTGTCTGCCTGTGGTGCTTCGACCTAGACCAAGTTGCAAACCAAGCTTAGGGCCTGGTTTGCCACTGCCATGACTTTGTGTTTAGGTTGCATTTCCTCGCATTAGGTATAAGGACTTGTATCCTCCTAGTGGCGTTCCTTCTCCCGAAGAAGTTAGCACATATAGATTGTTTGAGTTTGGTGAGCACGCAGCTCAATATTCAGCCCAACCAGAAAGTAGTGATGACGCGTCTGCTGTTTTAATCCGGTTGCGTCAGTCATATCCGACTACGACTGGCTGATAATGGGGACTATACAGTACTCAGATAGTAGCTTTCTCGGTCTGTCGCCTGACTTCCGTCCACGGGCGTCGTTAATAATAGTATTAAGTTACATTTACGTGTTTTGTCAACACTATGAACCGAGCATTAAACACGTCCTTTTAAAGACGCTGTGTATTATAGCAAACACTTAGACATCTTCTGAAAGTATTTAGTGTGTATATTACTACTCGGATACTCTCTATCTAGCCGGGCATGCATTACAAATCGAATTGAGGCCTTATATTTTCGGAGAAGCGTCAATTTGAGGAGCACGCCTTATCTCGTGTGTGAGTAATGCAGACTCCAGGCTAATGTCATGGCAGGCGGACCAGTGCCCTTAGCTTGGTCTAGGATATAAGCTCCGACAGACAGACAGTTAGAGCATTGCGTTGCTGCTTCCGGCAGCTTCTGCGGCTTGTCCGTGTTCTCGTCGTATTGGTGTACCTTTCCTCAGGAGTAACTAGGCAGAGAGGCCGAGCGAGGGATCATGCTGCATCGGCACACATGGTCTCAACACACTTCAGCCTGGCTTTGTACTATCGAGAGGTTTTAGCTCCACACACACATTTATCTCCTATGGATTTGTAGTTATTGTGCTATGTTTGACGCACAATGCAACAACTATCTGCTTGCTTGCTTGTGTTCGTGGGGTGGCTTGGAGCTCCAACGCGAAGTCCTGTATGTCGGATTAAGGCATCCTGTTGTCCAACATCAGTGTGATGTCATACAGGACCTGAGGTTTTTGGCGTGAGTAGCCGTTGTCCTCATGTCTGGCTTATGGTGTGCAGACTGTGGTTCCTCGCCGTACAGATGCGACACTCTCCGACTTCGGAGGACAACAAACCCTACCCGCTATCGTCTGTCAAGACGGCACGTGTCAGTATACAGTAGTATGGTTTTAGAGAGAGAGAGAGAGAGAGAGAGAGGGAGAGAGAGAGAGACTGAGCGAGAGAGGTAGAGAGAGAGAGAGAGAGAGCGAGAGAGAGAGAGAGAGAGAGAGGAGAACGAGAAAACGAGAGAAGCTTGAACATGAGGAGAGATTTGATGAAGTATAATGAGACAAACTCAATGTTTTTGTCACACACTACAAAATAACAACACACTATAAGGAAATCATACTGGAGGCAAAAGTCGGAGACTGTCGAGCACTAAGGTCGACATTAGAACAAGTGGGAAGCACGCATCAAGAGATGCACCGGCGGTATTTCACAGTGCAGAGCACCGTGAGAGGCAGACGTGCTTGGAGATCCATTATACGCAGTTAGTCCGTCACTGTAGATGTAGCACTTGAATGACCGATGTGTTGATTGATTGATTGGTATGATTGATTGATTGATTGATTGGGCGAGTGGATGTGGGTAGATGAGTGGGTGGGTGGGGGGGGGGGGGGGGGGGGGGGGGGGGGGGGGGGGGGGGGGGGGGGGAAAAAGGGGGGGGGGGGGGGGGGGGTGAGTGGGTGGGTGGGTGAGTGGGTGGTTGCTGTGGGCGTCGGTCTGTCGTCCGGTTGGTTGGTTGCTGACTGATTGACTGACTGATGTATACTAAATCGGATGCTCCGTGGCGTAACGCGTCAAGCCTCTGCCTCAAGCTCTGAAGGTCCTCGTGCGTTTGCTGGACTCAATCGCGTTCACTATTGTAGGTTTTTCTCAGAGACACCTGGGGGTCGTAACGCTGTAGCGCTAAAAATTATCAACGCTTTCGCCAGGCTACTGATATAAAAGAGATATCGAGACATATGGGATACATACCAGGTGCAAGAAGTTCGATTATCTGCGCCTTCGAATCCCTTTTTAAAATCCTTCTACACACACAGTTAAAAGTAGAGATGTGCATGTTATAGTATTCGTATTATTTTTTCTCTAGATTGCTGTCTCCATCAACGATAGACCATGCTGCGAAAGTATAACACCTCACACACGGAACATCTCAGGACTCGTAGTGCTACCCAGAGCCAGCGTCACCCGCTTAAGAGTCAAACACATGAAAGATACGATACGTGCTGAAACCGCAGTAAAAGACTGTTGGCTAACTGTCCGCCATCATGCACGTGAAATGGTATCGGCTCACCAAACAGCTGATGCCGACCATCGCTACTTGTGTTATGCTGCCTACTGTCTTCACGCTGTGCGTTACTATGTGGTCCTTATATATCCAGTGTCCTCGGATGAAGACGGTTACTCGCCTTGTCTTCGAATGAGATGATTAAAGTCAGTCCTATAAATACGCCATAGTAGTACGCAGGTTACCTAAGAACGGAGGGATTTTTAATACGTAATGTTTTGAATGTATAGCTTTGGATAGTAGTCGAGTGTTGATTGTTTAATGTATATCACTGATAGATCTAGAAATAACAGCCACCTTAATTACTGATGTATTCCTGATAGATCTAGATATTAACAGCTGTCTCATAACTGAATGTAGTTCTCTTGATATATCTAGAAATATAACAGCTGCTCGCATGACTGCATGTACTCACTGATATATCTGAGATATGACAACTGTCTCAATGACTGAATGTTCTCAATGATAGACCCTGATATAACAGCTGTCTCAATGATTGAAAGTACTCAACGATAGATCTAAGATATAACAATGTCTCAATGACTGAATGTTCTCAATGATAGACCCTGATATAACAGCTGTCTCAATGATTGAATGTACTCAACGATAGATCTAGATATAACAACTGTCTCAATGACTGAATGTTCTCAATGATAGACCCTGATATAACAGCTGTCTCAATGATTGAATGTACTCAACGATAGATCTAGATATAACAACTGTCTCAATGACTGAATATACTCAATGATAGATCTAGATATGTTTAGTTTAGTTTAGTCGATGGATCAACATCACGGTACACGGGTACAACCCATAAGTGTTCCGTTCTCCTCCAAACTCAAACCTGAGTCTGGAGAAACTCAGCTCAGTGCACGAACTCCGTAGCACCAGCGAGGATCCTGAAATACTTTGTGTAGATGTTTAACTCGAAATTAAGCCTGGGCAGCGCCGTTGGCTACTCTTTTTCGATTTCCAACTGCCAAGGGATTTTTTACGTGCGCAACAATACACACGGGCGTCCGATCTCACTACCCAGAGACCAGGGGAAATTTTATCACTAGAAGTCCACGTTAAAAAATCCCGGTCCTCACCGGGGCTTCAACCCGGGACCTCCAGCGCTTGAGACGGACACCATACCTCGAGACCACGCAGCCCCCTAAATCTAGATCTAGACATAACTGTCTCAATGACTGAATGTTCTTAATGACAGGTCTAGACCTCGTTCAAAACACAGCTGTGGGCTATTTGGCAGCGTACCGCTTTACGGTGGTTTTTTAATGAAATAGTATGGGTACCGGTCGTTCAGAAAGCAATGGCAAACTACTGAACGCAAACTTGCCCAAGAATCACGAACAACTAAAATATGCTGGAGTTGACTGCGACGTCCTGTAAAGGATATACTTTTAACATGAGAAGAGAACAACGGCAACATGTGACAACTGGAAAGACTTTTGGACAGAATGATAGAGGAAGACAGCAAGAGGATATTACTGACAGCCTCTTGTCATGGCAAGAAGGGGCGTTTGCGTAGTCGCCAGGAGGCTACGCTGATAAAGTTATTGCTGCGGTCGGGCGAGGGTGTTAGGCATGTGCTCATGGTCCGTCAAGTGAGGGGAAAGACTGACCACCCAGTTCTCCGTGCACTCAGGCCTACAGCACGTGATGATCCTGGCACAGCACAGACCCATCCCCAGCAGGTTCCTGCTTCGGGGCATTGGGTGTGTGTGTGTGTGTGCGCGCGCTCGTGTGTGTGTGTGTGTGTGTGTGTGTGTGTGTGTGTGTGTGTCATGGCACGGAAAGGTGTCGTCAGCACACACATTAATGCAAGCTTTTGGAAACTGTAAGATGTGGAGAAGCATGATTGCCATACGCTAGTCGGCAAGATACTAGATGATGATGATGATGATGATGGAGGATGATGATGATGATGATGATGTAAAATATCTAGATCACATAACTTTTCAACTGCGATGTTCATCACATTGTGTGGAGAGCTGCGGTGGTGCAGTGATTAGCATGCTTACCTGCATACCCAGTGGTCAGGGGTTCGAAAGCGAATCGAGAAGGATTTTTAAAATTGACTTGTGCTTGACTTTTAAAATTGACTTGAAACCTACTTTTTTGTTTGGCGCGGAATTTGTTAAGGTGTGTAAAAAGTGTTTTTTACTTAACTTTTATATCACATTGTAACTGTTTTCACTTTCATTGTACCCCACAGCGAGAACCCCGATGGGACTATAGATCTGGTCTTTAATGTGCCCAAAGGAGGCGAGGCATTGCTGCGTTTGAACAGCCTGCAGATGAATACCACAGTGCCCGCCAGTGGACGCAATGGGACCACGGAAAGTCCTGTCACATCAACACTTAGGCCACTCAAGGTCAGGTCTAGGTATCCCATCAGCCTTGATGCGGACTACGTCATCAACAGTGTCCACATCTGCCCGGCTGGCCAGCCTGTCGACTATCTCATTATTGTACACAGGTACAGTCTTTATCTCATTATTGTACACAGTCGACGCTATTATCCATTTATTGTACACAGACAGCGCTATTATCTCATTATTGTACACAAGTAGCGCTTTTATCTCAATGCTGTACATATATAGGGCTATTATCACATTGTTGTACTCTGGTAGCGTTATTATCTCATTATTGTACACAGGCTACGCTTTTGTCTCATTATTGTACGCAAGCAGCGCTAAAACCTTGATTAAATATGCCATCAGTTGGAGGGAGAAGGTCCTGGGTGCAGGCTACATAACGTGGTCTGGATGAAGGAGTAGGGATCGAAGCGGAAAGGACACCCAACCACAAACATTTCATGCTGATGTCGGATGTGTCGTCCTAAAGTCACGTATATCTATGCCTCGCTGCAAACGAGCACAAGACTATCAGCATCCTCCGCAAACAAAGAATAATAAATAAGAGAATTGTGTATAAAATATTATTATTATTATTATTATTATTATTATTATTATTATTATTATTATTATTATTATTATTCCTATTGTGACTATTATTATTATTATTATTATTATTATTACTCTTCTTCTTCTTCTTCTTCTTCTTCTTTTCCTCCTCCTCCTCCTTCTCCTCCTCCTCCTCTTCCTCCATTTTCTTCATCTGCTTCTTCTTCTTCTGCTGCTGCTGCTACATCATTATTATTATTATTATTATTATTATTATTATTATTATTATTATTATTATTATTATTATTATTATTATTATTTATTATTATTATTATTATTATTTTGGTGCTTCAAAATTATTATTATTATTATTATTACTCTTCTTCTTCTACTTCTTCTTCTTCTTATTATTATTATTATTATTATTATTATTATTATTACTCTTCTTCTTCTTCTTCTTCTTCTTCTTCTTCTTCTTCTTCTTCTTCTTCTTCTTCTTCTTCTTCCTCTTCTTCTCCTCCTCCTTCTCCTCCTCTTCCTCCATTTTCTTCATCTGCTTCTTCTTCTGCTGCTGCTGCTACATCATTAGTATTATTATTATTATTATTATTATTATTATTATTATTATTATTATTATTATTATTATTCCTATTGTGACTATTATTATGATTATTATTATTATTATTATTATTATTACTCTTCTTCTTCTTCTTCTTCTTCTTCTTCTTCCTCTTCTTCTTCTTCTTCTTCTTCTTATTATTATTATTATTACTATTATTACTATTATTATTAGTATTATTCCTATTGTGACTATTATTATTATTATTATTATTATTATTATTATTATTATTATTACTCTTCTACTTCTTCTTCTTCTTCTTCTTCCTCTTCTTCTTCTTCTTCTTCTTCTTCTTCTTCTTCTTCTTCTTCTTCTTCTTCTTCTTCTTCTTCTCCTCCTCTTCCTCCATTTTCTTCTTATTATTATTATTTTTATTATTATTATTATTATTATTATTATTATTATTATTATTATTTATTATTATTATTATTATTATTATTATTTTGGTGCTTCAAAATTATTATTATTAATATTATTATTATTATTATTATTACTCTTCTTCTTCTTCTTCTTCTTCTTCTTCTTCTTCTTCTTCTTCTTCTTCTTCTTCTTCTTCTTCTTCTTCTTCTTCTTCTTCTTCTTCTCAAACGAAGAATAATAAATAAGAGAATTGTGGTATAAAATCTTATTATTATTATTATTATTATTATTATTATTATTATTATTATTATTATTATTATTATTATTATTATTATTATTATTATTCCTATTGTGACTATTATTATTATGATTATTCCTATTGTGATTATTATTATTATTATTATTCCTATTGTGACTATTATTATTATTATTATTTATTATTATTATTATTATTATTATTATTTTGGTGCTTCAGAATTATTATTATTATTATTATTACTCTTCTTCTTCTTCTTCTTCTTCTTCTTCTTCTTCTTCTTCTTCTTCTTCTTCTTCTTTCTTCTTCTTCTTCTTCTTCTTCTTCTTCTTCTTCTTCTTCTTCTTCTTCTTCTTCTTCTTCTTCTCAAATGAAGAATAATAAATAAGAGAATTGTGTATAAAAATCTTCTTCTTCTTCTTCTTATTATTATTATTATTATTATTATTATTATTATTATTATTATTATTATTATTATTATTATTACTATTATTACTATTATTATTATTATTACTCTTCTTCTTCTTCTTCTTCTTCTTCTTCTTCTTCTTCTTCTTCTTCTTCTTCTTCTTCGTCCTTTTCTTCATCTCCTCCTCCTTCTCCTCCTCCTCCTCTTCCTCCATTTTCTTCATCTGCTTCTTCTTCTGCTGCTGCTACATCATTATCATTATTATTATTATTATTATTATTATTATTATTATTATTATTATTAGTATTATTATTATTATTGCTGTTGCTGCTTCTGCTTGTGGCATTGCCCCAGTTTATAAATTTTCTTCACTACAATTACTAAATGTTATCTGAAGTAGCCCAGTGGTTAGCAATAGGAAAACAGAAAGGCCTACCGGCCTGCTTGTCACGTGCCGAATCCCCATTGGGGAGGATTACTCAAATTAACCTGAACTGGTAAGTAAAGACGATCTGTGTGATACTGAACACATCTCCAATTGAGCGCTGGTTGGTCTATAAGCAAATGGGGCCACCATCATATACCTAATTTTACTTCACTTTACTTAGTTACATATCCTTTACAGGACGTCGCAGACAACTCCAGCTTTTTTTTTTTTTTTTTTCTTGGTTGTTCGTGATTCCTGGGCAAGCTTACGTTCAGTAGTTTGCCATTGTTATTTGAACGACCGGCACCCATACTATTTCATAAAAACTAACGTAAGTCGGTCTGCTGCCAAATCGCCCAAAATTGTGTTTCAAACGAAGTGTGCGGAATTACGAACTGCGCTGTAACACCTTCTCCACGGAGCCGACTTTACAGTTTCTAAATATATTCACTTTCCGAAGTTCAGCGATACAAGTAACCAAGCATCCATCATGTGCCATGCTGATAAGCGTGGGCGGTCATGTTCTGCCATCTCACTCGATCACCAGAGTCGTGGATCAGCTCACCCATTTACGCCGTTTCTCTGATTATCGATAAGACTGCAGTACATAATATTCTTGGCATTTGTAAAGAAGGTAGTTTGCCATTGCTTTCCTTCCTAGAAGTGACCATACTGGTCGATGACCGTAGCCATTGTCTCCCAAAAAAGAGATCCTCTGCCTACCGTAGTGAAGCTGGAGACTATAACCTACAACTATCTGTTGGCTGCTCTTCAACTTCATCCACCACCTGCATCCATGGCTTCACGTAACCCTGATCGGTGGGCTAAACGGGCACTCCACCTTGAGCCGTCTTTTACAGTTTCTAAATATATTCACTTTCCAAAGTTCAACGATACAAGTAACAGTTAAACAATATAGACATTATCTTTGGTATACTTCTTTGGTCGGAGTCCAAAGGCGTGTATAGTGCAATAGCAACTTTCAATTAAAATGCTAAACAATAATGGTTTTCCCACACTATGTAATTCGAATTTGCATTGTGGAATTACAACAGCCACTTGCTAAAGAAACAGCGTATTTCAAGCACCGCTCTTAAATATACCCGCACTAGCCAGGTATATCATCCTTCTGGCCTAGAGAGACAACAGTGGAAGATAAACTCTATGGACCGCTGAATGAACTAAAAAAGACTGTTAGATTCATACAAGAGACAACATTGCAGTTATAAACATAATTTAGGCGAACGAAGAAGAAAGAAGAAGATCCGCAAGATCAAACAAATATGAAATGTCGTCAGAATTTGAACTCAGCTTCTTTTTTATCAAATCAGCGGTTGTTATTTATCAAAGGCCATATTTGAAGTTGTTCTATTAAACATGGCAAGTTAAAATAGTCGTTTAATTATAAAATTTTAGACTAAGCAATAATGAATTATAAGAAACCAACGCGATTTTTGTTTGTTTTGTTTTTTGGCTCTGTGGCTAACGGGTTACGGACGCAGACCGCCTCGATGCGTGTCGGTGCTAATAGTATGGGTGCCTGTCATTTGAAAGCAATGACACACTACTGAACGTAAACTTGCCCAGGAATCACGAACAGCCAAAAAATGATGGGGTTGACTGCTACGTCCGGTAACGGATATGCAACTAACATTAAAAAAAATAAACACACACATTAGCGACCCCAGACAAATTTAAACAAAGACACATACAAAACCAGCCCTAGACAATTTTGTTTTTAAACAACACACACACACACACACACACACACACACACACACATACACACACACAGACACAATCGCTCGCGCGTACGCACGCCTCTCTCTCTCTCTCTCTCTCTCTCTCTCTCTCTCTTCTCTCTCTCCTCTCTCTCCTCTCTCTCTCCTCTCTCTCTCTCTCGTCTCTCTCGCTCTCTCTCTCTCTCTCAGCCCCAAACAAATTTAATCAAACAATACACACAAACACCCGCACACAATCACGAGATTAACACATCTTCAAAGAAATAATCACATGACCTACTGGGGAGTGTCTGTGACAGCACATGGCTGTTGCAGATTTCCGTGACTTATTTCCATAATAAATGCACGTCTTTGGCAGCTTGCTGAAACTTCAAATAAGTCAGCGGAATAGCAAGCTCAAAAACATTTTACAAACCAAATGATTATATTCACAGAAGAACTAGAACAAGTATGCCGTAAAATTTATATCGGTTATAAAAATAACAATCTAGAACACAAGCTTAATGGGAGTAGAGAATCTAGAAGGTTTCGATTTGCATTTGAAATTTCAAACGTATTGTTTATTGCTGGAGCCAAGATTGAGTTGGCGTCGTTTGAAACATTCTCGGCTGTAGTGTAATCACTGATATTTATAATGTGAGGTTTATTTATAGTCGTGCTTTCGTCAGCAAATATTGGCACGATAACTTCTGATCAACGCTGTGTGTGAAGTAGGTAAGGACGCTTTACACGCCTTGAAGGCTTTTGGAAATTTGATGGTATCCACATATTTTGCATAGACCAATCGGCTCTCATTTGGTGGAATAGGGTCTTTTTAACACGCTTAAAGGCACACTGGAATTTTGATGCTAGACCAACAAGTCTAATCGGCCTTCCATTGTTGGTATGATCAATATCACAGAGGTCGTCTTTACTTCCCCGAGACATTCAGGTACAACATTTTAGGCTGGTTCTACCTGATAGCCCCAGATCGATTTAAAAATTCGCGTCCAAGGAAATTCGACACATGAGCACCGAGTCGGCAGGCAATCGTGTTAGTCACTGCAGCACCGCGGTTTCCTGTGCTATGTATAATGACCGAGAATAGGGTTGTTTCGCACGTAGCTGCACATAACAATTAACTCCTTACATACCTCCCACATCCGGTCCCTAGCATGGTGGTTAGGCATGGACCGTTAAGGCCTCTGGCGTGTTTATGCTTGTGGCAATGGCTTACATTCGCATTTTCCTCATGTTGGACTGGTAGTACATAGTTCCGTCGCCCTGCTACAGGGTGGGTGCGTGGCGCGACACTGTGAGCTGTGAAATTCGTGTGGAATGCTTCTACATCGGTCCGCTGTTCGCACAGTCAATGCATGTTCGGACACAATGGCCGGCTGTCGCTGAACTGACTGATTTGCCTTTTCGGTTCACGAGTGCATTTTTCAGGACTCCTGGGCGTCGTCGCTGGAGCTACGGAGTTCGTGCTTTGTGTGGGCGCTTTCGGTGTGTCGCCCTGCGGAACGTGACCGAGCCATTGGGATAAGCCCGGGTCAATAGTCACTCTGGTGACTGCCGTCGTTTCCATCGGCGATGAACTATATTTTTCGTGGAGGACTTTTGTGTTGGCATTCTGGCGGCGGCATTAGCAGTGTACATGTGGGGGATGTTGGCTTGCCGAATTCCTGTCTGTTCCCACTTTCCACATTGAGCAGTGAGGGGAATTTTGTGTGATAGTCACTGGCACAGGAACGGAGCATAATGGGGACGACCCGTTGCCGTGAAGTTGAAACCGCGACTAACTAACTAACCATTCCACCACATCACCGCTCAGTGCGGGTATGGGTTACTCCATGGTGATATACTGCTTAACATACACCACATCACCGCTCAGTGCGGGTGTGGATTACTCCATGCTGATATACTGCTTACTGATTCAGGGCCAAACAAAAACAAGGTCTGGTCCCAGCCTGGTACACAATCAAATGAAAAGTATTATACGTAAATTTCCATTCACTGAGCTTTAAAATTGGGAAAGATACCACGGAACAAAACAAATGACACGATCACCCTCATATGGAGGTATATCGTTCTACTGTCCAAATGGAAAGTCACATTTGGCGAATATTATCCTTCGGCACTGAATCATGTAATTCTCGTTGCCCCATCCAGTTGCTGCACTAGGAGCTGGATCAATGAAAAAAGCCCCCATCTCGAGGGGGTTCGAACACATGACAACGGACCGGAAACGCAAGCGTGCTGGCCGGTGTGCTAATTTTGGTACATATTATATTATGTTGTTCTTATTTAACTTTTATAATCCAAATATTGGAATTTGTTTTTGTTGTCTTCCCTTCCTCTTGTCCGTCCTCTTGTTTCTTCCTCTTGCTCTTCCTCTTGTTTCTTCCTCTTGTTCTTGTTGTTCTTCTCCTTATTCTTCTTCATGTTCTTTTTCTTGTTCTTCTTTTTGTTCCAATTTCCCAGGGATCTCTAACATACGCAAAGTTGCCTTCGATTCTTCTATCTTTTCGCCCTTATCCGAGAAGGTTTGACGTTGAAATTGTTTACCATTTTGGGTGTTTATTATGAATCATTTCTTCATTTATTTTCATTCACAGTAAAGAGTACTATTTCACTAATGTCTATTCTCATGATATTTCTTGTTATCGTTATTTTTATAAATATATTACATTTTAATATATTTATTTATAAGTATACATTTATATGATAGTGTCGTTAAATAGTTATCGATTCGGCATTTATTTACATTCTGATTATTTAGTACCACATCAGTGTCCATCTGTTTCATATTTTACAGCCTTTTCCTCGATATTTAGGGTCCGCCATAAGAAGGTCCTTTGGGATAAATTTACCCTGTGTCTATAACATTTCTCAAAAATAGATTTTTAAAAAAAAATAACGTGAAAGCTTGGAAGATGTACTATTAACGTGGAGTACAAGAAGTGAGTCTGACTGAATATAGATCAATGAACACATTTTAACACATCGGGGACATTTAAGGATAAGTAATTAAAAATGTGGGGTTCGGGTCACGCGTTCACCAGTACGCTAACTGCCTGTCTGGTGGTCATTTGCTTGGTTGCCCATTAAGTCGGAGATTTTTATTTAATTAGACCAAGATTCCCAGGTCGACACAGCCTAAGTGGTCACCAGGAAATGTTCTGGGAAGTAAATATGGTCGGTGTGACATCGATGACCTCACTCATCTATTGATGAATAATGTATACCATAAATATGCTGCTTGCGCCATATACCCAATAGGCTTCAAGGCATGAAAAAGGCTTCTTAGAACTGAATAATATACAAAAGCGTCGGTTTAGTATGAAAACACTGTAGTTTCCTTTCATGGACGTGGGATTTTTTGACATTCGTTTCAACACGGAGATTGCTTATTTTGTGATTGTGGTCCTTTCAGTTTTTTAGCTAAGTATGTGGACAAAGATTTTGCTCGATCGTTCGCTGGAACGATTTTTTAAAAATAATTATTAAACATAGAAGTTTATTGTAAACACTGGATGGCAAAATTCAGAAGAAATGATAAGACATCCAAGAAACAATTACATCACTCAAGCTCGCGAGAAATTACAACACAATGAACGCATGAGAGAAACACATAGATCACATAAGCATGTGAGGAACAACTATATCATGCTAGCATTCAAGAAGCGACAACATCACACAAGTATGCGAGGAACAAATATATCACTCAAGCACTCAAGAAATAACTACATCACACAAGCATGCGAGGAATCACTACACTGTGATCACATGAGAGAAACAACTAGATCACACAAGCATGCGAGAAACAATTATATTACACAAGCATGTGAGAAGCAACTATATCACTCAAGCATACGAGGAACACTATTTCCCCACAAATAGTGTGAGGAACAACTAAATCACACAAGCATGGTAGGAACAACTAAATCATGCAAGAGTTCAAGAGGAATAACATACCACAAGTATGCGAGGAACAACTATATCACACAAGCACTCAAGAAATAACTACATGAACACAAGAATGCAGAAACAGCTACATTACACAAGCATTGGAGGAACTAGTACATCAAACAAACATTCATAATCATGAAAGGATATTGTAGTTCAGAACTTGCTTTAAGCTGAAAACAAATTATGATAATACGAGGTTGTAAAGTAATAAGGTCAGGTGATTTCAATGCCTGCCTTAGGACTAAATAACCTGTTGATGAACGATGGTGATGGTAGTCGTGGTGATAATAGTGTTAGTGGTAGTGGCGGTGATAGTGATGATACTGGTAGTGGTGGTGATAGTGATGGCAGTGATAGTAGTGGTGATAGTGAAGTTGTTGGTAGTGGTGAGGATAGATACGGTAGTGGTGGTGATAGTGATAGTTGTGGTAGTGGTGGTGATAGTTATGGTAGTGGTAGTTTTTGTGGTGGTGATAGAGTGATGGTAGTGGTAATGATAGTGATGGAAGCAGTAGTGGCGGTGATAGTGGTAGTGGTGTTGTGTGTTGACATATATGTTATAGCGTATAGCCACTTCCGCAGGCCAACGAATGTTTTATACGAAGCACTAAATACGTTATTATCCTTATAAAACCGCATAGTATGCGTGTGTTGTACATATAAAAAGGACCGGTAATATCATGTCAGGTTTGTGTATTTTATGTTTGCGTAGGAAACATGAAACATCCAGCTTCCGTGCCATCCTGGCATATGCGGTTATGCAGGGTGCTGGGCGTATATGTTCGTGACCAAACGGCACTTTGAGGGTTTTGTGATTAGTATCACGATAGCCGCTTTAGTAGTCAGAAAAACATGTTTTATGAAGAGAAAGCGTGGTTTATTCCATGACCCGATGAAACAACTCTAGATGACAGATGCTACGATAACCTTCAATGACTTCAAAAGACTGCGCAGTTCATGCATGAAACTAGATTGCAGATATAAGCTGCGTCTTTAAAATGCTGCATGTTCTTTGCAGGACGTTGTTACAAATCCCAAGTTGATTTACTACGTGAACGAAAAGACTCAGTAGTGGATGATAAATGTTCGTAACCAAACGGCACTTTAGGGGTAATGTGGTCAGTATCACGCTAGCAGCTTTAGCTGTCAGAATACATGTTGTATTTTTTTTAGGGGTTAGAAGAAAGCGTGGTTTATTCTATGACCGTTGAAACTACCTCAGATGACAGACACGACGGTAGCCTGCATTCTTTAGAAGACTGCGCAGTTCATGCAGGAAACAATTGCTGAGTCTTTAAAATGGTGTATGTCCTTTGCAGGACGTTACTACCAACCCCAACCCTAGTTGATCTACTACGTGAAAGAAAGACTAAGAAATTTATAAGAAAGCGCCATGGACGTTACACGGCGTTTATTGAGCACTAGCTGACCCTGCCCGGCTTCGCCCAGTCACTGGTGGGGAGCATCTCATTTAATTCATATAAGTAGTCATATAAGTTCCCGTTCCGACTATCTATCTGTCTGTCTGACCCGGCCCGGCATCGCCCAACTCCTGGTGGGGAGCATCTCATTTAATTCATATAAGTAGTCATATAAGTCCCCGTTCCCGACTGTCTGTCTGTCTGTCTGTCTGTCTGTCTGTCTGTCTGTCTGTCTGTCTGTCTGTCTGTCTGTCGTCTGTCTGTCTGTCTGTCTGTCTGTCTGTCTGTCTGTCTGTCTATCTGTCTGCTGTCTGTCTGACCCGGCCCAGCCCATGGTGGAGAGCATCTCATTTAAATTATATAAGTAGTCATATAAGATCCCGTTCCCGACTATCTGTCTGACTGTCTGTCTGTCTTGGGTAAATGTAGGAGGGAGGAGAAAGAGGGAGGTGGAGGAGGGAAGAGGAGGGAGGAGGAGGGAGGAGACAGGAGGAGTAGGGAGGAATAGGAGGGAGGAGAGGGATTAGGAGGAGGAGGGAGGAGTAGGGTGGAGGAGGAGGCGAGGAGGAGGGAGGAGGAAGAGGGAGGAGGAGGGAGAAGGAGGGAGGAGGAGAACGCAGGAGGAGAAGGGAGCAGGAGGAGGAGAGGGAGGAGGAGGGAGAGGGAGGAGGAGGGAGGAGGAGGAGAGAGTAGGAGGAGAGAGTAGGAGGAGGGAGGAGGCGGAGGGAGAAGGAAGAGGGAGGAGGAAGAGGGAGAAGGAGGGGGAGGAGGAGGAGGGAAGAGGAGGAGGGAGGAGGGAGGCGGAGAGGAGGAGGAGGAGGAGGAGAGGGAGGAGGAGAATGTGAAGGGAGGAGGAGGGAGGAGGTAGAGGGAGGAGGAGGAGGGAGGCGGGAGAGAGGAGGAGGGAGGAGGAGGAAGAGGGAGGAGAGGAATGTGAAGGAGGAGGGGGAGGAGGTAGAGGAGGAGGAGGGAGGAGGAGGAGGTAGAGGGAGGAGGAGGGAGAGGAGGAGGGAGGAGGCGGAGAGGGAGGAGGAGGGAGGAGGAGGGGGAGGAGTGAGGAGGAGGGGAGGAAGAAGGAGGAGGAGGGAGGAGGAGGGTAGGAGGAGGAGGGGAGGAGGAGAGAGGAGGAGGAGGGAGGAGGAGGGATGAGGAGGAGGGAGGAGGAGGAAGAGGGAGGAGGAGGAATGTGAAGAGGAGGAGGGAGGAGGTAGAAGGGAGGAGGAGGAGGAGGAGGAGAGTGAGGAGGAGGAGAGGGAGGAGGAGGAAGGAGGAGGGGGAGGAGGGAGGAGGAGGAGGAGGGAGGAAGAAGGAGGAAGGAGGGAGAAGGAGGGATGAGGAGGAGGAGGGAGGAGGAGGAAGAGGAGGAGGAGGAATGTGAAGGGAGGAGGAGTGAGGAGGAGGAGTGAGGGAGGAGGAGAGAGGAGGAGGAGGGATGAGGAGGAGGGAGGAGGAGGAAGAGGGAGGAGGAGGAATGTGAAGGAGGAGGAGGGAGGAGGTAGAGGGAGGAGGAGGAGGGAGGAGGAGGAGGAGGAGGAGAAGAGGGAGGAGGAAGGAGAGGAGGAGGGAGGAGGAGAGGAGAAGGAGGAGGGGAGAGGAGGGATGAGGAGGAGGAGGAGGAGGAGAAGAGGGAGGAGGAGGAATGTGAAGGGAGGAGGAGGGATAGGGAGGAGGGGGAGAGAGAGAGGAAGAGGGTAGGAGGAAGAGTGGAGAGGAGGAGGAGGAGGTAGAGGGAGGAGGAGGAGGGAGAAAAGGGAGGAGGGAGGAGAGAGAGGAGGAGGAGGGAGGAGGGGAGAAGGAGGAGAGGAGGAGGAGGGCGGGAGAAGGAAGGAGGAGGAAGAAGGAGGAGGATGAGGAGGGAGAGGGAGGAAGAGGAAGGAGGAGGAGAAGGACGAAGAGGAGGAGGAGGAAGAGGTAGGAGGAGGATGGAGGAGGGAGAGGGAGGAGGGGAAGAGGAAGAGGGTAGGAGGAGGAGGAGAGTAGGAGGAGGAGGGGAGAGGAGGAGAAGAAGGGAGAAGGAGGGAGGAGGAGAAGGAGGAGGAGGGAGGAGGAGGGGAGAGGAGGAGGGGAGGAGGCAGAGGGAGAAGAAGGAAGGAGGAGGAAGGAGGGAGAGGAAGGAGGGAGAATGAGGAGGGGAGGAAGGAAAGGGAGGTGGAAGAGGAGGAGGAGGGAGGAGGAAAGAGGTAGGGGGAGGAGGAGGTAGCGGGAGGAGGAGGAGGAAGGAACGGGAGGAGGAGAGGAGGAGAAGGGAGGAGGAGGGTGGAGGGAGGAGGAGGAGGTAGAGGGAGGAGGTAGGAGGAGGAAGAGGGAAGAGGGAGAAGAAGGGAGAAGGAGGAGGGAGGATGATGAGGGAGAAGGAGGCAGGAGGAGGAGGAGGAGGAGGCAGGAGGAGGAGGGATGTGGAGGGAGAGGGAGGAGGAGGGAAGATGAGGGAGGAGGAGGGGGAGGAGGCGGAGGGAGGAGGAGGAGGAGGAGGAGAGGAGAGGAAGAGGGAGAAGGAGGAGGGAGGAGGGAGAGGGATGAGAGGGAGGAGGAAGAGGAGAAGGGTGGAGGGAGGAGGTAGAGGGAGGAGAAGAGAGGAGGAGAGAGATCGCCATTCCGAATTCATACTCATCTAGTTCTTCCCTTCTACACGACTGTAGATAACTTCCTTACACATAAAAAGATGAATTGTTATTGATATTGCCGTGGCATGGAGGAATATCAGCAGCAGAGTTGATCCAGAAAAACAAAGACCGAGATCTATGAAGAGCAATGAACGCCTACACGGCACGGCACTTGATGATGATGATGATGATTGCCGTGTGACGATTCTGTGTAGTCACGTCATTATCTTCCCTTTCCTAGCGTTTTGGTTCGGGGATTCTTTCATCATCATCTCGTATATTTACGTACGTATTTTGGGGAGTGGGAGGAAGGAGGAGGAGGAAGAAGAAAAAAAAATACGACAGTTGACAGCTCTGGAATGAAAGGAAGGCGTGTAGAAAATTTCATCTCAATCGGATGGGCCGTTCGCGAGCGCATATAGGACATACGGACAGACATAAATACAGACAGACAGACAGACGATCCTTATTTATATATAAGATGGTCAACGAGACGGTGGACGAGGTTCACTCCCTTGAAGTGGCAGGGTTATTTCTCCTTCCATTAGTGCTTTCACGTAAATGAATATGTGGAGCCAAAGATATAATAAGAATACAAAAAGGCAATAGAGGCTTTCATAGCTCTAGGTAATTTGTAGAAGTCACAAAACATTCAAACTAGTATCAGACTTATACTCTAATGTTGAATCAGTTCTATTTCATAGATCACGAACATATAAAAATACTAAAATAATAATTAAAAAACTACCAACATTCATTACTTGCGCCTCCGTTGATTAAAAGACGTAAAGGGATGATAGAATCACTAATGTGGAGATAAGGAAGAGAATAAGACAGAACAGAATCCAGCCAATAAGGAGAAGTAGAAAAGACACTGTCACTGGATAGGCCACATTTTGTGATAATTCTTCAACAGTATAACTATAAATCCTTCCTCTGGGACCAACAGACCAACAGAAATAGAGGGAAACCTAAAAACATGCAGAGAAGAGAATTAGACAGAGATATGGGGAGCTGCATGAGATAGTAAAAGATAGGACGGCTACGAGGGAGTTGCTTGTGGGGATAAAACTGTGGGATAAAGACCAGTTAAAGAAGAATAGAGTCCTAAAATGTGTATTGGAAAATTTTCTTAGATCTGTCTAACGACGACAGGTGGCGAAGAAAGGAACTGGTCATCACACCTTATTATGTCCTGACTTATATTATGTGAAAATTTAACACAGTAATGTCTTACTTATAGATTTCTTATGAAAGATCTTTCACTTTCCAATTGCATATGTATAGAGAAATCTATGGTACACCATTTTGTCATATGTTTGCATTAATTACGAAAAATCTGTCTTTATGAAACAATATGGATTTACAAATATTTTATTTTTGTTTTCATTACGAAAGACCTATCACTTTTCCATTATATGTGCATAGTAAAAATAATATAATTAGTCACAATTACATACACTAAATGTAAGCTACGGTTTAGATTGGATTTTCTCCATCTTACTCAAACACAAAAACGCAAAGAGATAATGCATTATTGCAAGTGATTATTCAACTGAAAACATACCATTTTTATTTATACTTGAACACTTCCAGTAACCTATGACAATATACTTTGATTATTGTTGCTTCACTGCATTAAAATGTCTCGTTTTCTATTAACAGCGCCACAGCCTACTTTGTCAGACGAAGAACAATCCGCGAAACATTTGCAGGCAAAGGTATTTTTGGACATATCTCCCACAGTTTGGCGTTCCTCCTGGGCACCACCACAGACCCCGTTGTTTCAAAATCCATACAAGAAGAAGCTTTTCTTTACAGAGACATCGTCCAAGGGCAATTTTTAGACTCCTATCACAACCTCACACACAAAGGAGTTATGGGATACAAGTGGATCACACAGCATTGTCCGCAAGCGAAGATCATCGTCAAGATTGATGATGACGTCTTTATTAATCCTTTCAAGCTAGTAAAAGATATTCTTCCTCTGTATGTGAACAAGACCCGCCATATTGCCTGTCACTTAAGACCGGGAGGCACCAGTCCGATCGTCCGAGGAAAAGGCAAGTGGCAAGTTCACGAGGACGAATTTAGAGGCCAAAATACCTACCCATTTGACTACTGCAACGGCTATTTCGTTATAATCACTCGCGATCTCATTCGCCCCATGCTAAACGCTGCAAGGCTGAATCCCTTCTTTTGGATTGATGATATTTATCTCTTTGGCATCCTGCCTGCTACTGTTGGCTCCGTGAAATTTGTCAATATGAGAGACATGCTGACATTGACCTTTAATGTCGGGAAACAGTGTTTCCAAGACAACGGTGCTCAGTGCAAACTGGTTGCTGTGAGTCAGTGGAGACAGGATGAATCGGAAAAATTGTGGTACATGGTGCTCTCTAATCTAACTGATAGCGTCAAAAGAGAGCTTAATGTGTTTGGTTTATCATAGTCTTCACAGGATTTAACTCATTACAATTTTTGCAACGGTGTTTACACACAATATTAGCAGTGGCAGATTGGCCTGTGTTTGCGGCTTGCCAGGTGGCAAGTGCTGAGATTCTTATGAAGTGGGCGCTTCAACAGATAATATGTTAAAAATATCAGTGCTCTTCAAGTAGCTTCAGTTCGCCACTGCGCTTGATGACTTATTTATTTATTAATGATAGCATCTGCTGGAGAATGGACGAGAGGGGAGGGATGGTGGGTTAAACGTAAGAGAGGCGATTTAATTGCGCCGGGTTTTCTCCCACATGGCTCGGTCTCTTTCCGCAGTGCGGCGTGCCAAAAGCGCACATGGAGCGCGGACTCAGTAGCTCTAGCAGCGACACCTAGGGTCCGCCAGCACATGCACTCTTGAACCTAATGACGAAGTCGGAAAACGAACCTGCGAACTTCGGAGCGCCAGACAGACGGAACCACCACTTCGTCGCCGAGACCCAGCCACCCCTACCCCTATCCCTACCCCTACCCCTATCCCTCCCCCCACTCGCCCACGTCCATTGGCAGGACATTTTATTATGCTAATAGCGATTTACTAATGGGTCATTCCAGACGTGATTTGTTCGCTTGAGTTCGCATCTGTGGTTAAGTCATGTGAGCATTCGTGTAGAGATACAGCTGTGATCAGCATGACTGCATCACTGGTACATTCAAAGATTTTCAACGACTTACTCAAATCTGAGATGGCCATCTGGATATATTGATGCTCTCTTGCTTACCAGTCGAGTGGTACAGGTTCAATCTCCAGTAGTAGTAGAATTTTGTTTTCCGACTCTCAGGAATCAGATATATTTTTTTAAGTGTGCTTGTAATAGTGTGTAGATTAATAGCATGAAAGTAGTAGTCAAAGAATAATTATTCGTGTGCTGAAAGAATACAGATATGAGTTGAAGTGGTGATAGAAAGAAAGACGTATACAAGAAATAAGAACACGAAGGGGTTAATATATTTGCTTACATAAACAATGACGGGCGACAGTTTTTGTTGACCAATGAAACCTAAATGAATTAAACTAATGTAAAGCTGCGTAAATGTGACAAATTGGAAAACAGCCTATAGGGAAGCTTTACAAATTGCAATACTGTGTAGTCACTCTAGTGTCTTTTCCGATTTTTTGTTTTTTTTTTCGTTTCCTTCTTGTTGTTTATTGATGAAGTCTTCTCACCGCAACGTCCCCTGTTTTGTGTGTTATATTTTGTAAATCTGCTCTATACTTTGGGTCTGCCATGTGTTTATGTTTGTCCGCCTAGAACATGTATTATATTGCACATGTAGAAAGTGTTCGTCTGGAAGGACTGCCCGTGGATTTCTGAACCTGGACCAGTGTTTAGCCGACGTGTGTTGTACGTTTGTCTAGACTGGACATTTGGGTTCACTTCACCTTGTGGACAAGGTCAGGTGTGGACATCCGCTGGGAGAAAATCTGCAGCAAGAATTGTTTATGCTATGGTTTCTGCTTGTTTGCTAGTGAAGAATGAATTCGACATCTTTACGAATACAACAGATGGTTCGATCTAGTTTCAGTTGACCTACAGAAAAACCAAATACTTCAATAGTTTCTGTTTACATCACCATCTTGCATCAATTGACCTACACAATAACCAGATACTTCAATAGTTTCTTGGTGTAAACATCATTATCTAGCATCAGTTGACCTACACAATAACCAGATACTTCAATCGTTTCTGTTCAAACATCACCATCTTAGCATCAGTTGACCTACACAATAACCAGATACTTCAATAGTTTATGCGTAAACATCACTATCTAGCACAGTTGACGTACACAATAACCAGATACTTCAATAGTTTATGTTCAAACATGACCATCTAGCATCAGTTGATGCCAGGGCGCGGCTGACCGCTCTGATGTACAAGCGCGACTGTTTCTTTGGTGTGCAGATCTGATGCCTAGGGGTATTAGTTGTACTCTCATTATCATCAAGTCGCCACCGTGGTTTCTTCTCCACACTTTACGGATTGTTAGACTGCCATTTCTACACAAGTATGCCAACTTACTATTAAACACAACTCCGCCCTCCTGTAGAAATGTAACTCGGACTCGAATTTTTTTTTTTTTTTTGGTAATATATTCATCTCGTCACTGTCTTCTTCTTCTTCAGCGTTCCGAGCCATTGCGGTTCTTTGCTGCAGATACAATCCGTCTCCATTTGTCTCTCTGGTTGACCTTCTCTTGCCAGTCGTTGATTCCAAGTGCTTGTAGGTCTGTATATATATTATCTCTCCACCGTCTTCGTGGTCTACCTCGGGATCTACAGTCATTTATTTCCTGAGTGTAAGCGAGTTTTGTTTCCCTATTATCTTCCATTCTTTCTATATGCCCCGGCCATTGTAGTCTATTAGCCTTCATGATACCAGTGATTAGCGGGGACTTAAACAGATCATAAATGTCTTTGTTACTTCTTCTTCTCCATTCTCCACTTTGTGTATCCCTAATGGGTCCAAAGATGCGTCTTAAAACTTTGTTCTCAAAGGTTTGTAACAAAGCTTCGTCTCCTTTCGTTGTACTCCAGGTTTCAGAGCCATACAGCACAACTGGTCTGATCAGTGTTTTGTATATTGTGATTTTGGTGTTACGAAATAGCGCATTTGATTTTAGTAGATGTTGTAGTGCATAGTATATCTTATTTCCAGAATTGATTCTAGTTTGTATTTCTTCCCTTATGATGTTGGAGCAGTTGAAGATTGTACCCAGGTATTTGTATGTTTCCGTTCTTTTAATGGTCATATTATCTACTTGTATGTGGCCAGAGTTTATAGCCGTTCCTTCTCTTGAAATTACCATATATTCTGTCTTATCTTGGTTGATAACCAGCCCCATCTGTTGGGATTTTTCCTTTAAGTGAGTCGATATTTCCAATGTCTTTTGTTCATTTTCCCCTATAATATCTATATCATCTGCATAACCCAGCATTCTGGATGTTCCTCCAATATCACATTCCTCCTTTATCTTCCTTACAACTTTTTCTAGAGCCAAATTGAAGAGTAGCGGCGATAGTGCATCACCTTGTTTCAAGCCAGATGTTATTTGGAAAGGGTCTGATTTCCTGCCTTTATATGTTACTACTTACTATATTATAAGTATCTTCCATGCATAGTCTGGTCATGTTGATTAACTTCCTTGGTATTCCAAATTCCTGCATAGACTATTCCTATGGACACTATCATAAGCCTTTTTAAAATCCACAAAAATGTTATGGAGATCTCTTTTATATTCCCAATTTTTCTCGGCTATTTGTCGTAAGATAAATATCTGATCTATTGTTGATCTGTTTTGTCTAAAACCCGCCTGGTAGTCACCTAATATTTCTTCTGAATATGGTTTTAGTCTATTTAGTAATACTGCGGATAGTATCTTATAGCTTGTTGACAGTAGTGATATTCCTCTATAATTTCCACATTGGAACTTGTCTCCTTTCTTAAAGATAGGTATCAATAATAACTCTTTCCAGTCATGGGGTAATTCTTCTGTCCTCCAGATTTTTATTATTAGTTCGTATAGCTATAGATGTAATGCATGGCCACCTGCCTTTATAAATTCAGCAGCAATTCCATCAGCCCCTGTTGCCTTATTGTTTTTAAGTCATGTGATTACATATAGGATTTCTCGACACTGTAGCATGGACATATCACATACACCATCATATATTCCACATTACAATAAACACCACATTTCTATACATTAACTAACATAAAAGAGTGGCTCAATTTTGGCCGCAACTCTCTTCACAATGTGGTCTACCTTCGACGAAACCACAGCCTAGACTGTCTTGTCCGGATCTCGCTTCTTGTTGACCTTGAAGCGAGTTCCATCATTTTCACGCAGTGTGAAAAGTATCCACTTTTCTCGATCCAGGTGTCCATTTACTGAACACTGTCATAACCTCTGACCTCATCTAATTTGGGTTACGGCATAACTGATCCATGTCCTTATCTGGACCATGGTAGATGACCTACACAACAACCAGATACTTCAAAAGTTCCTGTTTAAACATGCCATCTAGCATCAGTTGACATACACAACAACCAGATACTTCAATAGTTTTTGTTTACACATCACCCTCTAGCATCAGTTGACCTACACAACAACCAGATACTTCAAAAGTTTCTGTTTACACATCATCATCTAGCAACAGTCGACCTACACAACAACCAGATACTTCAAAAGTTTCTGTTTCAACATCATCATTTAGCAACAGTTGACCTACACAACAACCAGATACTTCAATAGTTTATGTTTAAACATCACTATCATCCTGACTCAAACTCCCGTTCAAGTCAATATTTTTTGTTCACCCGCTACTTTGAAGCCAATCGTAGTCCATACACGTGCTACCACTTCTAGTGCACTGGACTAATTTATGCGTGTGGGTTAGCTTTCCCTATTATCGGTATCCCTCGCCATCAGATGAACGCACTCTGACTTCAGAGGTTAGTCAATATATGAGCTGCTTTGTCATTTTAATAAGCGTATGCAGGTGACTGATAGGATGAGGCCAAAAGTGAAAGCAGCCAGAGAAGATATTGATGTTAGTGCATTTGATGTCGGAGTTCAAGAGTCAGGAAAATATATCATCTCAGCGTGGCCGAACGTGATAGACTCATTTCTGGGTGTAGTAGACATGGGCAGCTGTGTTTTTGTGAGGAAGTCTAAATGGTTCTCTATGTTTGTATGCATTTTGTGCATTAAACACCCAACATAACAGTCAAACTACTGTGAATTGCCATTATTTAACAATGTGTACCATTGTCATGTGTGTTGATTGTCAAAAACCATTGTCATCATATCTAATACACACCCTAGATCCATTACATCATAATCATCACTTCAGGGCATCGACCAGTGCGGCCATTTGACTGATCATCATCTTTTTCACCTTCTTCTACCTGTTTTCCTTCTTATGCCTTATCTTATTCCTTCTCCTCTCTTATTTTGTCTTCATCCCCCCTTCCTCCTCTTCTTCTTCCCCTTCCCTTTCATCTTCCTCCCCTCCTTGTATTCTCCTCTTCTCTTCCAATTGGGAACCTTCATCCAAATCACGCCAAACCCTCCGCCAACGTGTTCTTAATTGATTGGATTTTCCAGCTAAGTTTTCTATGGAGTGAGGTGACCAGACTGACACCAACCCTCCTTACACTTACAACATGTACGGAATGTTACAGTGTTACTATTCCTCTGCTTCTCTTACGGACCTCGGTAATACACATGTTTAATCGTTAACTTTCAGAATTTTCTGGAAAATGTCTGCTATATTACATGGCGAGGAAAGAAACTGACCACCCAACCCCACCATACAATCTATAATACAGCCAGCGCTACACCCACACATGTTTTCTCTGCCATTGTAATTTTCTTCTGCTGCCTTGTTGCTCCCAAAGAAGTACATGCCCTCAGTCAACCCACGCCCTCAAACAACTCACGCCCTCAATCAACTCACGCCAAGCCCTTCGTAGAAGTGTTTATGATTGATTGGATTTTGTAACTAACTAAAGGTCCTGACTAAATGGAATGAGGTAGCATGTGTCACGTCACCCCTCCTTTGTCGCCTTTTACGACCTGCAGTAAGGTTTCAGTGTAACTTTTCTTTGCTTGACTTATCAGCCCGGTGACACACAGGTGATCAGTACAGTTTTTAATTTGTTTACATATTTTTACCTTCACTACACAAAGGCTATCGATAAAGTAAGACATGTCAACATGATGAAAATGCTTGCAGGTCTACAATTTTATGGGAAAGACCTTATACTTGTAACATACATATATTGGAAAGAACAAACTGATATAAGGATTGATAATGTAGTGGGTCAATATAAGTCTATTAAGAGAGGTGTGAGACAGGGATGTGTAATGTCTCCAGATCGTTTTTTTCCTGTACAGCGAAAATATTTTCAGAAATGTAGAAGATCTGAAAATGGGGACATACCATGAAAAAACCGCCTGTGTGTTGCCGGGGCCCATACGGGGAGCAAAGAATAGTAACACTGTTGCCTACCATGCATGTCGTAAGAGGCAACTAAGGAGCCTATGGTTCCGTCGCCCTGCTACTGATTGAGTGCGTGGCGCGACACTGTGAGCTGTGAGTTTCGCGTGGAATGCTTTTGCATCTATCCGCGGTTGTTTTTAGCGTGAACTGCATGTTCGGAACGATGACTGCCGGCTGTGGCTGGATTGACTGGTTTGCCTTTTTGGTTCACGAGTGCATTTTTCTGGAGACTCCTGGGAGCTGTCGCTGTAGCTACGGAGTTCGTGCTTTGTGCGGCGCTTTCGGTAAGTCGCTCTGTGGAAAGAGGCCGAGCCATATGGAATAAAACCCGGGTCAATGAAGTCTGTCTGGTGACTACCGTTTCCATCGACGATGAACCGTATTTTTCGTGGAGGACTTCTATGTTGGCATTCTGGCGGCGGCATTATGCACAGTGTACCTGTACGGGCTGTTGGCTTGCCGACACTCCTGTCTATTCCATTGTTCACATAGCACAGTGAGGAGTATTTTATGTGATATTCACTGGCACAGGAACTGAGCAATATGGGGACGGCCCGTTGCCGTGAAGTTGGAACCGTGACTAACTAACTAACTAACTAACCATGAATAACATTAGATTTGTGGATGATACAGTATTGATTGCAGAGAATGAGTGGGATCTGCAACATTTAGTAAATGCGGTTGTTGCACACAGTGAGCAACTAAGGTTAGTATTAAATTGTAAGGAAACACAGATTATGGTCGTCACTAAGAAGAAGGAAATACAACAATGCAATATACAAGTAAATGGGAATATTCTTAAACAATTATCTCGGAATAGTCATAACATGTGACAGGAGGTGCCTTGAAGAGATTGGAACAAGAATCGCCATGGCGAAGGTAGCCTTTTACAAGATGAAAAACATACTGCCCAATAAAAAGATGTCATTTGCAACGAGAAACCGAGTGTTGAGGTTCTACATAAGAACCTGTATTTTGTATGGATGTGTAGCGTGGACAATGATCAGACAAGCTGAAAAACATCTGATGGCTGTGGTAATGTGGTTCCTGCTGAAAATGCAAAGAATACCATGGACAGACAGAAAAACCAACGACTTAGTCCTACAAGAAACTAATGAAAATGGTAAACTGATTAAAGAAATTAGACGTAGACAGTCACAATTGTTTGGGCATGTTATGAGAAGAAATAAATTAGAGAACGTGTTGACAAATGGCTTTATCGAGGGGAAGGGAACAAGGGGGAGGCCGAGAAGTAAATACCTGGATGGTTTGGCCACGTGGTTTGGTCGAGACAAGGACACTGAGCTGATCCACGACTCTGGTGATCGAGTGAGATAGCGAAACATGACCGCTCACGCTTATCGGCATGGCACATGATGAATGAATGAATCTTTACCTGTCATATTTTCAACACTTTTAATTATATGTTCACATTTAAAGAAAACAACCCAGGAGACAAGACACATTCTTGTCTGACACCCTTATTTATGTTCCGTATCATTCCCAAAAGGTTGTCTTAGAGTAGCTGTTCATACCTAATTTGTGTTCATTATTATTCCCTAATCTTTGCCATCAATATTCAGTTATTCTAATAGTGTCATTATTTCTTCATGTTTCGTCTGCCAAAAGTGTTCGTGTCGTCTACGAAGATCTGTTTTTACTTCTGTAACACTTGCTAACAATGTCCTGAAAATGTAAATGTTTGTGGCATTTAAAACCCACATCCCGGGAAGGTTCACCCGGTCAACAAATGCCCGCAGAAGTCGGATGTGTCGGCCTAATGGCACAAGAATGCAGCTCTGCTGTAAACAGGCACAACGCAATCTTCTTCTTCTTCTTCATCGTTCCGAGCCATTGAGGTTCTTTGCTGCAGATACAATCCGTCTCCATTCGTCTCTCTGGTGGACCTTCTCTTGCCAGTCGTTGATTCCAAGTGCTTGTAGGTCTGTATATGTATTATCTCTCCACCGTCTTCTTGGTCTACCTCGGGGTCTACGGTCATTTATTTCCTGAGTGTAAGCGAGTTTTGTTTCCCTATTATCTTCCATTCTTTCTATAGGCCACAGCCATTGTAGTCTATTAGCCTTCATGATACCAGTGATTAGCGGGGACTTAAACAGATCATAAATGTCTTTGTTACCTCTTCTTTTCCACTCTCCACTTTGTGTATCCCTAATGGGTCCAAAGATGCGTCTTAAACTTTTGTTCTCACAGGTTTGTAACAAGGCTTCGTCTCCTTTCGTTATACTCCAGGTTTCAGAGCCATACAGCACAACTGGTCTGATCAGTGTTTTGTATATTGTGATTTTAGTGTTACGAGATAGCGCATTTGATTTTAGTAGATGTTGTAGTGCATAGTATATCTTATTTCCAGAGTTGATTCTAGTTTGTATTTCTTACCTTATGATGTTGGAGCAGTTGAAGATTGTACCCAGGTATTTGTATGTTTCCGTTCTTTTAATGGTCATATTATCTATTTGTATGTGGCCAGAGTTTTTAGCCATTCCGTCTCTTGAAATTACCATATATTCTGTCTTATCTTGGTTGATAACCAGCCCCATCTTTTGGGCTTTTTCCTTTAAGTGAGTCAATATTTCCAATGTCTTTTGTTCACTTTGCCCTATAACATCTATATCATCTGCATAACCAAGCAGCTTGGATGTTCCTCCAATATCACATTCCTCCTTTACCTTCCTTACAACTTTCTCTAGAGCCAGATTGAAGAGTAGCGGCGATAGTGCATCACCCTGTTTCAAGCCAGATGTTATTTGGAAAGGTGTCTGATTTCCTGCCTTTATATGTTACTATATTATAAGTATCTTCCATGCATAGTCTGGTCATGTTGATTAACTTCCTTGGTATTCCAAATTCCTGCATAGCATTCCATAGACTATTCCTATGGACACTATCATAAGCCTTTTTAAAATCCACAAAAATGTTATGGAGATCTCTTTTATATTCCCAATTTTTCTCGGCTATTTGTCGTAAGATAAATATCTGATCTATTGTTGATCTGTTTTGTCTAAAACCCGCCTGGTAGTCACCTAATATGTCTTCTGAATATGGTTTTAGTCTATTTAGTAATACTGCGGATAGTATCTTATAGCTTGTGGACAGTAGTGATATTCCTCTATAATTTTCACATTGGAACTTGTCTCCTTTCTTAAAGATAGGTATCAATAATGACTCTTTCCAGTCATGGGGTAATTCTTCTGTCCTCCAGATTTTTATTATTAGTTCGTATAGCTTTAGATGTAATGCATGGCCACCTGCCTTTATAAATTCAGCAGCAATTCCATCAGTCCCAGTTGCCTTATTGTTTTTAAGTCGTGTGATTACATATAGGATTTCTTCAAATGTAGGTTCTTCAATTTGTGGTTCACATGTTAGAACCTCTTCCTGTGGGAAAGTGTTACTTGGAGCTTCACAATTTAGTAATTCAACAAAATATTCTTTCCATGTGTTGCACATTTCCTCATTGGTATTTATCATATTCCCATTTTTGTCTTTTAAACCATATGTGTTTTGTTGGTGCCCTCGTTTCATTGACTTCAGTTCTTTAAAAAAATTTCTGGATTCATTTTTCTGGTGATTAGTTTCCATATCTTTGATTATATTACTCATATATTCTCGCTTCTGCTGTCGGACTATTTTTGTAGCCTCTTTACATTCATTTCTATAATGCTCTTCCTTTTGGATGTTGTTGATGTCATTTAACCATAAATGTCTGGCATTCTTTTTCCTAATGACTGCTTCTTCACATTTTTTATTGAACCATCTGTTCTTTCTATGCGTGGTTAACACACCGAGACATTCTTCTGCGGTAGATTGAATTGTATTCTTGATGTTCATCCAAGTTTGGTCAACGCTTTTCTCCAAAGGGTTTTGCAGAGTTTCAAGTTTACATTTTATTTCATCTGTAAATGTCTCTTTGACTGTAATTTCTTGTAGTTTTTCTCTGTTATATGTTGGGTGTAATCTTTGTAATTTAGTATAGAAAGCTCTCTTAAGTTTTATTTTAAATTTTGCTCCAACGAGGAAGTGGTCACTGTGGCACTCAGCTCCTCTATAACTTCTAACTTGCTGTATATTTGATGCATTTCTGTTGTTAATTAAAATGTGATCTATTTGATTATAGATTCTCTTGTCACGTGATTTCCAAGTTTGTTTGTGTATATCCATTCTTTGTAGTCTGGTACTGCTAATCTGCAGTCCTTTGGCTTCTGCCAGGTTGATGACTCTCCATCCATTATCATTTGAAGTTGTATGTAGGCTTTCCATACCGGCCACTTTTTTATTAGTTTGTTCTCTACCTATTTTTGCATTGAAGTCTCCCAGCACAATCAGGATGTCCTGTTTGGGGGTTTCTTCTATGACATCTTCCAGATCATTATAAAAGTCTTCTTTAATATCATCTTCTTTCTCTTCAGTAGGTGCATGTACATTAATCATCGTTATATTTTTCCATTTACCTTTTATTCGTAATTTACTAATCCTGTCATTAACAGCTTTAAAGTTTAAAACGTTCCCCCATAACTCTTTTTTGATGACAAATCCTGTTCCTAATTCATGTTTATTTTGGGTGTTTCCTCCATATATTATAATCATTCCATTTTGCTCTAAAGTACCCTCTCCTGGCCACCTTATTTCTTGAAAATTATTTCTTGAAATATAGCACCAGCAGCAGCAGTAGCAGCAGCAGCAGCAGCAGCAGCAGTAGTAGCAGCATAATGTTTCTCAGTAGTAACTTTGTCATGTGACTCATGGACTTCTGCGATGGTCACATTCTGTAGCAACTGGTTTCTTTGGCAAGGCTTTAAATGAATGTTCATAAGTCACTAGGAATGTGTCCAGATGTCAATTAGAAATGTTATTATTTCAATCCAAGAATATCCCACGGCCTCACTCTCCTCAGTCGAGATATTATCTGGTCCAGGTGCCTTCCCTCAACTTCTGCAGTAAGCTTTGGTGTACCGTTGTCGTTGTCTTAAATATTTGTATCTGGTCTTTAATCATCATAGTGCTATTCTTAGCATTCTACACATCTACTAATCATACACCATATTCATTCCAAGTTCACTATTAGAAGACGTATAGAAAAAAAAAACACGTATCTGTACGTATGGGAATGTCCTGAGTGCAGTGATGTCGGTTGTTAACTCAACTCAACTCAACTCAACTATGCTTCATACACAAAAGCGTTTGACAGTACGTAACATGAGGGAATGATCATAGTACTGGAATAATTAAACATTGATGACAAGTTAAGTTAGTTGCATATCCTTTACATGACGTCACAGTCAACCCCATAATGTTTGGCTGTTTGTGATTTCTTGGCAAGTTTACGTTCAGTAGTTTGCCATTGCTTTCTGAACGACCAGCACAAATACCATTGTATGAAAATCAGTGCAAGGTGGTCTGCTTCCAAATCGCTCGCAGCTGTGTTTCGAACGTTGTATGCGGAATTACGAACTGCGTTCGTAACTCCTTAACCACAGAGTCAATATTAATGACAAAGATTTGCAAATAATAAAGAACATATATCGGTAATAAAGGGCAGCTTTTGGAATCAGCAATCGTTTTTGAACATTTCAATGCATAAAGAAGAGTAACAGACAAGGATGATAATATGCCCCTATGTTTTGCTTTATTCTGTGAGCCTATAACGAAATCTTCAGAAAATACGCTGTGTATTGCCGTTGGTGGTTATACTATAAATAACGTAGTTATCCAGGTGACACTGGCTTGGTAGCAACAAGTCAGAAGCAACTGCAGAGAGCGATAGGTGCAGTGGCTGTATAAAGTGAACTAATTTGTCTTAATTTGTATAACTGAAGGACCGAAGTAATGGCACTATCAAAGAAACGGATCAGGCCTGAATGTACAATTAATGTAAATATGTGGATCCGGCCCCCATACAGAAATGATAGTATTCCGGCACACAGAGATTTAAGCATTGATAGTAAAGATCTGAGAATACTAATTTTTATATGAGAACATCGGGATACAATGCGAGACAACGACCCACAAATAGTTGGCTAGATGGAATAAAAGTTGCATTGAAGAAATCAAATATAACTTTAGTGCAAGCAACAAGACAAGCGAAACACAGAAAATTACATCTGGCTCTTCTCTGCAACTCTTCACGGCAAAAGCAGTAGGACACAAGAAGAAACAATGTGTTAGACATGCTTGAATCCTGTAACCCGATCTGTTCAATTTGCACAGCGAAATAATCATGAGATCTATGCAAGACATGCCAGGAATGTCAGTTAGTGGGAAGGAGAGGCATAATAGAACACATTGAGACATGATGACATGGTACTAGTCGCTGAAAATAAAACGCAGTTAAAATAATCGATAGATAAAATTGCAACGGAAAGTGAAAACTAAGTATATAGTCTGAAAATCAGAAGTTATGGTATTTACAAAGATATAACCTCTTCCCAAATACAACATCAAAATGAAAGAAGCCAATCTGAAACACAGTTAGTGTATATATGTATTTGTCTCCTTTAATAACAGCTGCTGGAAGTTGTATTAACGAAGTTATTGCAGAATAACCTCAACAAAAGGAGCACTTCCCCAGATGAAAAAATATTCTCTGCAACATATTTGTGTCAATCGAGTTGAGAAACAGAATGCTTAAGAGCTATATCTAACCAATCTTCTTTTTTGCCTTTTTCATTCACCTTCAGACGTCAATATAAATAAATGCAAAGAAGGCAGCAGACTACTTAAGCTTGTTGATATCCCCATAGAGTTTGTCCTTATTTGGAGTGGGTGTAAGCCAACATACTTTTCTACATTCTGCACATGTTAGACACTCCTACAACACATGTTTAGCTGTCATTTTACCAATCATACAGACAAATTCATCAATATCTCTTATGTTTAGATTATTAAACATGAGTTATTTCGGACTTTTGGGGGCCTGTCCGTTGTCTGAAGATTGTAGCTTGTCTTGTCGGTGGAGTTGGTAATATGCATCATCTTGGACCTGGATATTCTTATTTCTGTTTGGTTCTATAATTGTTTCTTATCAATTTCTTGGCAACGTCATATGTTATGTCGTAGGTCAGCATGGCCGAATGGATAAGAACGCGTGTTCTGAAACATCCAGTGTGCTAATGCTGAGGAAAGAAGTTCAACCCCTACATCGGACAGTTAGACTAAAATGGCCTGTCGTTCTTGAGTTGGGGACGTAAATTACAAGTACCTCTGAAATCGGAGTGGGTTCGCCTGATGGCGTGGGAGACTGTTAATAGGGAAAGCTAATCCACACGAAAAATTCAGTCTTGTTATTTTTCTAATTCCTTTCTTGTGTTTTTAAGGTTTCATCTGTTCAACGAACCAAGTTTCTTTATTTATAGTTTTTAATAGCTGCTTGGCTGTTTTTCCTGGCTAGATCCATTCTTTTTTAGTCTGCCTGCCATTTTATTACCACATATGTTGGAATTACTAGAAATCCTTTGTATTATCATCCTAGCGAGGGAGCCGAGGTAGCGTCGGGCTAGCCTCGCCAGCTGTCCTCATGGTCAGGGATTCGATTCTCACTAGGGTGGATTCGAAGTTTTAAAATCAATCCAGCCTAAAAATGCGTACCAGAAAATTTCTTGGGACGTAAAATCGGCCGGAGTGATAATGACTACATCACCCACGAGTCCTGATTGGTCTATACAAATATGGGTCTAGACAAATAAGCCCAATGCGCCTTTAGGCGTATAGTAGGGAAGTTTACTTGTCTTACTTATGATGTGTGGCCATGTGGTTTGCAATTATGAGTTGTCTTGTTAAGTTCAGCGCTTTACTGCCCAAAGTTTTCAGGAGCCAACAGACCAGCCACAAGTCTATGAAAATAATGATGTTTTGGGCTCGCGAAAGAAAGGACTCAAAAACAGTGGCCAAATGAGATAATAGTGTCTCCATTACACTTAATTGCACGTCATAATTTTAGCACATCGCTCCACTGCTTCTGATTAACCCTCTATCGAACCATATGGGTATTGTATGCTAACTCTATAACCTGCAATGGTGATGCCGAAAATAGCAGATATACTCTTCTGTACGTGTGTCAGTAGTTGCGCTTCGAAGTCTGATTGGGTCGGCATTTTTGTCTGTTCAGTCTGTTAATTTGATATGGATATCAGGGCTTACATGTGAACGTGTAGTGGCAGATTGCTCATTGTTGAGGATCTATTCACCAACACATTCAGATATTAGAATACGGCCTGAAAGAAAAGAAACATGATAGAAGTCGCAAGCATGAATAAATGTAACTGAAATAACGGGCAGTCAACAGCATCTGCACAGACGCATGCGCTCAACATTCTTCTGTTTGTGACCGTCTGCTAGACTTAAAGAGCCATTCAAAGATACCGTGTTGTGCAAGTTACAAAATATGTTAACACATCATCGGAAGTGCACAATAGCAAGTGTTAATATTTCTTATTCTGCATTTGCCTTTCATCTCGCAAAGAAGGCCCTCAACTAGCAAACACCAAGCATTTTGTATACTTACGAATGTAAGTTTGGGTAGAAAAGAGAGTTAATCAGCCTTCAGGAATCCCTAAGCAGTCGAAAGGCTTCATAGTTGACTTCTCAACAGCTAATGCAATACGGTCATAAAGAGAACAAAGGAAAATGAACGCTTTGACGCCATGTCGTCACTTGGGCGGTAAGGTTACATGCCAAAGATAGTTGCATAAGGTTAATACGTGCGGCAAAACCATAGTAGGCAATCAACAAACGCTTCCTTGGGAGAATAAATGAAAAGACAGCTCTTCTGTGTCACGAAGAGAGAAATCAGAATAAAACATATCTGATGGCTGTGGAAATGTGAATTCTGAGGAAAATGCGAAGAATACCATGGACAGACAGAAAAACCCATAACCAACTCCTGCAAGAATCAAATAAAAATAGTACACTGATTAGAGAAATTAGACGTAGACAGTCACAATCTTTTGGTCACGTTATGAGAAGAAATAAATTGGAGAACTTGGTGACAGCTGGCAAGATCGAGGGGAAGCGAACAAGGGAAAGGCAGCGAAGTAAATACCTGAATGGCTTGACCACGTGGTATGATCGAGACAAGAACACAGAGCTGATCCACGACTCTGGTGATCGAGTGAGATGGCGAAACTTGAAAGCCCACGCTTATCAGCATGGCACGTGATGAATGAATGAATGAATGAAACGAATATGTATATATATTAAATCTCGAATTCACACAATATGTGTTTGTTTTTATTGTTTGGCTCCGGATTTAAAATACAATTTTGTTTAATTACAGAGACGTCTGATTTGAGCAGAACCGAAAACAAAAAGCGATTGAAAAATGCGTTGGGGGTTCAACTTTGTCAGTCCCAAACTTAAATCTAGTTCAAGATTTATTTGTATAAATGCAATGTGCTCGATCAAGAAATATTTATTTCCCTTTTGATATGGGTTGACAATGCCGGTGTAAGATGATACTACGCTACCATGTACGTGAAGTACAAGATTACACACTTTAGGCGCGGCAAATGTGTACTGCGTAGACAGTGAGGATAGGCAGGGATGCAGTGATGTTTGATGTTATAATACAACTTAAAGTATTGCTGTGCAAATGTATGACTTCCTCAGCACGATTGTCGTGTCCTGATGCAGGCAATCACATGTGGCGACAATACTCAGAACACTGGAGGCAAACTACACAGCGTCTGTTGTCGACATGTCTTTACATTTATACCCAGAAGTGAGTGGCACCTTACCGTCTTGACAGACGAAAGCATGTGGATTGAAATTTGGCCAAAATTCCATCTCACGGTGCCTGGGCATGGAATAGCAAGTTTTAATATTTCTTATTATGCATTTGCCTTTCATCTCCCAAAGAAGGCCCTCATATCTGACATGGAACATGAGTTGCCCATGCAGCATCTTCCCTCTCTCGGCCTTGCCTTGTTTACTCCAGAGGAAAGGATAACCAGTACGTCTGGAACAAGGTAGACTGCAGTAGGCTGGCGGCTCAGCATCAAACCTCCAAGAGCAGCAGGAGATGAGTCTCAGCTCCAAGAGCAGAAGCTGAGTGGTGGCCAGAATCTCACATCCGTGGGACTTGACTTAGAGGCGTTCAGCCGTATCCCGCAGCTGAGGGCCATAGAGCAAGTGTCTGGACCAGTATGAGCGTGTACACCTCTCAATCGTAAGTGTCTGTACCAATTTAAGCGTTTACTACCGTCAGACTCCCGGCATGACTCTGCGGATCCCGCGACCAGCGAGAATAGGCCCGCCGGAGATGTTTGCTCGTCTACTGCGAACAAATCTCCCTGCCTGACACTGTGCGGATCCCGCGACCATTGAGAATAGGCCCGCCAAAAGTATAATGAACACAATCGACATGATCAGAATGTGTTTAAAATTATGACGAGGAACATCTATGCTGTTGCTCTAGTAAATAACTACTGACGAACTCAGCCGTTCAACGTTCAAATTGTCTAGGGTTTAACTCTTCTGCTTTATTATCCTAGCTTTGTAACGTGTGGCTGTCCGACTGCATTCAGAGGTGTCTTGATCTTTCAGCCCTAATCTTTCTCTGAATGGAGCATCTAGGTCCTCCTATTTTTTGTTGTCTCCTTCTGCTCCTTCCATGTCTTCGCCCACCCCCACCTCCTTCCCCATATTAATTTCTAACTATCTTCTCCTAGACGTAAATATTCTACATTTGGCTGTAGAATTAATTATTTTTTTACTTCCATAAACCTTCTACTGGGATGAATACTCCCCTAGCTTCTTGTTTAGTTATTTCTGTCTGCCTTCTTAACTTATAGTCTACGTTGATATCTAAATATGTGTATGATTTCATCTCGTGAAGTGATGTTTCAACAATGAAAATCGTGTTATCATTCGCTTGGTGGGTGGTGGTGGTGGTGGTGGTGGTGGTGGTGGTGGTGGTGGTGGTGGTGGTGGTGGTGGTGGTGGTGGTGGTGGTGGTGGTGGTGGTGGTGGTGGTGGTGGTGGTGGTGGTGGTGGTGGTGGTGGTGGTGGTGGTGGTGGTGGTGGTGGTGGTGGTGGTGGTGGTGGTGGTGGTGGTGTGGTGGTGGTGGTGGTGGTGGTGGTGGTGGTGGTGGTGGTGGTGGTGGTGGTGGTGGTGGTGGTGGTGGTGGTGGTGGTGGTGGTGGTGGTGGTGGTGGTGGTGGTGGTGGTGGTGGTGGTGGTGGTGGTGGTGGTGGTGGTGGTGGTGGTGGTGGTGGTGGTGGTGGTGGTGGTGGTGGTGGTGGTGGTGGTGGTGGTGGTGGTGGTGGTGGTGGTGGTGGTGGTGGTGGTGGTGGTGGTGGTGGTGGTGGTGGTGGTGGTGGTGGTGGTGGTGGTGGTGGTGGTGGTGGTGGTGGTGGTGGTGGTGGTGGTGGTGGTGGTGGTGGTGGTGGTGGTGGTGGTGGTGGTGGTGGTGGTGGTGGTGGTGGTGGTGGTGGTGGTGGTGGTGGTGGTGGTGGTGGTGGTGGTGGTGGTGGTGGTGGTGGTGGTGGTGGTGGTGGTGGTGGTGGTGGTGGTGGTGGTGGTGGTGGTGGTGGTGGTGGTGGTGGTGGTGGTGGTGGTGGTGGTGGTGGTGGTGGTGGTGGTGGTGGTGGTGGTGGTGGTGGTGGTGGTGGTGGTGGTGGTGGTGGTGGTGGTGGTGGTGGTGGTGGTGGTGGTGGTGGTGGTGGTGGTGGTGGTGGTGGTGGTGGTGGTGGTGGTGGTGGTGGTGGTGGTGGTGGTGGTGGTGGTGGTGGTGGTGGTGGTGGTGGTGGTGGTGGTGGTGGTGGTGGTGGTGGTGGTGGTGGTGGTGGTGGTGGTGGTGGTGGTGGTGGTGGTGGTGGTGGTGGTGGTGGTGGTGGTGGTGGTGGTGGTGGTGGTGGTGGTGGTGGTGGTGGTGGTGGTGGTGGTGGTGGTGGTGGTGGTGGTGGTGGTGGTGGTGGTGGTGGTGGTGGTGGTGGTGGTGGTGGTGGTGGTGGTGGTGGTGGTGGTGGTGGTGGTGGTGGTGGTGGTGGTGGTGGTGGTGGTGGTGGTGGTGGTGGTGGTGGTGGTGGTGGTGGTGGTGGTGGTGGTGGTGGTGGTGGTGGTGGTGGTGGTGGTGGTGGTGGTGGTGGTGGTGGTGGTGGTGGTGGTGGTGGTGGTGGTGGTGGTGGTGGTGGTGGTGGTGGTGGTGGTGGTGGTGGTGGTGGTGGTGGTGGTGGTGGTGGTGGTGGTGGTGGTGGTGGTGGTGGTGGTGGTGGTGGTGGTGGTGGTGGTGGTGGTGGTGGTGGTGGTGGTGGTGGTGGTGGTGGTGGTGGTGGTGGTGGTGGTGGTGGTGGTGGTGGTGGTGGTGGTGGTGGTGGTGGTGGTGGTGGTGGTGGTGGTGGTGGTGGTGGTGGTGGTGGTGGTGTGGTGGTGGTGGTGGTGGTGGTGGTGGTGGTGGTGGTGGTGGTGGTGGTGGTGGTGGTGGTGGTGGTGGTGGTGGTGGTGGTGGTGGTGGTGGTGGTGGTGGTGGTGGTGGTGGTGGTGGTCATGATGATGATGATGATGATGATGATGATGATGATGATGATGATGATGATGATGATGATGATGATGAATATTACATCCATGAGAATGGAAGCAATCTTCTCACTTAAAGCATTTAATGAAGAAGAATACACCTGAATGCTATACAAGAATAATACCAGAATGTACTTATCTTGTTTATAAGCAAATACTCATGGAAATGGGAACTGATTTTTAAAAGCCCTTAATGAATGAGACCCTTTTTCTTGAATAGGAAAAGATGAAGTAGAGAACAAAACTAGATACAGAAGAGAATGGTCAACATAATTGTTAAATTCCCAATCACTCAGGGTATTACTTCTATAAACCTGAGGACAGGCATAGGTGATGATGAAACTGCACATCTGCTAGTTAAACCTTGAACCCCTGATAGTGGAAGATTGGAGTGAGAGCAAACAACTATGTTGGTGATAACTACTTGAAAACACCATGACTATCTTTCATCTAGGTTTATTTTCTCTAAGAACAGGATTCAATTTTATTGTTTTCACTAGTTATGTTCTTAGGCTTTTACATGTAAATTCTAATGTCATATTTATTATATTATTAGAATTATGTGATTGATGGAATTTCAGGTAGTGGTCTTATTCATGTCAATCCAGACCTGACTTGGTGAAGATTGAATGCAGCACCTGTTGAGTGAGCACATGGTTGAGTGATGCCCATGATAGAGTAGCGCAGAAACTTATCTACCTGCAACCATTCCATTTGTCTCATAGGAGAGATAATCTTTATTTAAACAATTACCTGCCAAAACAAAGGAAAACCAAGAGCCAACTTATGTTCTACTACGCCCTGGAACACTAATACTACAATTGATGATAGCCAGAGTGATTCCCAAAGCTGGACGTGGAGAATCCTGATTGTAGACAGTTCTTTTTTTTCAAGATCATCCAGGCTAGTAAAAGATTAGCATTACATGGGACTGGGGAAAATATAACTGTTAATATCTACCTTATCATTGGCACATCAATTCTGTATAATTATGTATATGTATATGTCCTTATTTTATTACAGGAAATTGTAATTTTGAATGCAATTTACAAAATCCATACTTGTGTTTATTAAATCATAAAAACTGAGGTCATGTCATGTATTGATTGTAATTTACTTGTCATAGTCAAATTGTTTTAAATTACCCTAGATAGAATTAATTAGTTGGTAGAGAAGAGGCAAGGACCCACTTAAGGAATAAATTGGGTATAAAAGGGAGTACAACTTTTTCAGTATTTCCTAAAGGTATTCCTTGGTTCTCCAAAACTCTATTTCTGGTCTAAACAATTGAGTCAGTACAGCTAAATTAATTAAACGGGCAGGATCACATTGCGAAAAATGATTTTTCATCATTTATCTCTGTGGGGTTGAGCCATCAATCACATACGTATCCGACAAGTTAGGGGCTAAGTCTGGGTATTTCTTTATTTAGAAAGTATAATATAGCAGGTTAGGATAGTAACATTCACCTAGTCAGAGTTATCATATCATTAGATATCGATAAAGTTGATTAGATAACTCTAATCAGACATACGTGCTTTGCTTAAAGTCTATTCTCCAGGTATACAGTTGTATTCACCTTCAGAGAAGACAAGAAAAAGGTAAGAATGGCAGACACCGCCAGACTGAGAAATCTTTTCATGGAGACTGGTAAGCAGTGCGACCTAACAGGTAAGGAGTTAGCTCAGTATGTTAGCGAAGAGTTCGAGAAACACGAACGGCTACAAGCTGAGAAGGAAAAGGAGGAAAGACGTCTACAAGCTGAGATGGAAAAGGAGGAAAGACGGCTACAAGCTGAGAAGGAAAAGGAGGAACGACGGCTACAAGTTGAACTGGAAAATAAGGAGAAGGATAGACAAGCAGAAAGAGAAAAGCTTCAGGCAGACAGAGAACAAGAAGAAAGAAGACGACAACATGAACTGGAAATGAGGAAGTTGGACAATGAAACCGAGTTACGACGACTGGAAATCATGAACCAACATAATCCCTCGACAGATCAAAGTAGATCTTCAGCTGAACAACCAGGAGAAGCAGCTTCAGTTCAAGTGAACGCCATGTCTTTTCCATTGGAACCTTTCAACGAACAAACAGACATCATCGAAAATTATTTATCAAGATTCGAGAGGATGTGTGTGATGTGCGGATTGGAGGAGACCAAATGGGCAGTTAAATTGTTACAAGAACTTCGCGGAATTTCTTACGAAGTATTTTCTAGGATATGACAGGAGGAGTTGGGCAATTATAAAATCCTAAAACAAGCCTTATTAGCCAGATTCGAGATAGACGGAAAGAACTACAAGAAACAGTTCAGGACTGCTCGGAAGGAAGCCGGAAAGAATTTTTCTCAATACGTAGAAAGACTAAGATCCTACCTAAACAAATGGCGTACCATGTCTAGATTTGAGGAAACCTACCAAGATCTAGAAGAAATGTTTCTAATAGATCAACTCAAACAGAAAATGTCTCAGGACATGGGAGCATTTTTAACACAGAATGGAGCTGAGAGATTGGAGTCTATCATTACTTTGGCAGAGAGATATGAAAAGTCGCAGAAAGAGGCGGGAGGTAATCAATGATCTACCAATAATCTTCCTCGCGAATACCCTCAGAAGACCAAAGATAAAGGAGAACCGACATCCAGCAAACCAAATGGATCGAATGGATCAAATAAGACCACTACAAAACAGAACCAGCAGGTCCAGTGGGAGAAGCCTTACTGCAGCTATTGTAAAACTCATACGCATAACACAAGGGATTGCAAAAAGAAGCCTCAACCTCTTACCACAGCCTGTGCAGTAAAACCTAAAGCAGCGAGAAGGAACCGTAATGCTCGTTCCAATATGGACACGCAACGGAACACCAACTCCAAACTGCCAGTCATAGAATCTGTCAACCTGAATGGATGGACAGTGGAATGTCTCTGTGATACAGGTTTATTTTTCGACGCAATTGTACAAGCCTCATTGGTAAACCCAGAGCAAGTTACAGATGAAACCGTCGAAATACAGGGATTTCTGAAAAGTTCCGTACATATGACACTTCCTGTTGCCAAGGTCAGCATAACTTCACGCTATGTTACGGGAGAAATCAGAGCAGCGGTCATGGAAGATCCAATCTACCCTGTCATGCTTGGATTTCGCTACGTCTTTTTAGGAGAACCAGTACAGCCAATGATAGAATCAGCGCTGACCACGCGCCAACAGGCCAAGGAAACTCCAATGACCACGACACCAGCAAATCTTCAACCCGAAGATTTAAAACAAGCCCAAGCAACAGCTGGCTCACTTGGGACGTGCTTTCGTAAGTTGCCAAAATCACATACACCTCCTGTGAAGGGTGATTTCTACATGAAGAATTGAATTCTTCACAGAAAGGCAGGAAAGTTAGGACAAGAGTATTCTCAACTGGTTGTTCCAACTACTTATAGAACACAAATACTAGAGGACATAGCATGCCGTTTAGCGGACATATGGGAATCAACGCAACCATGCAACGAATCTCAACTCACTACTACTGGCCTGGAATGAACGCGGACATTCAACGATATGTCAAATCATGCCCAGAATGTCAGAGAGTAGCCCCGAAGCATTGGACACCACCAGCGACATTAGGGGAAATGCCCATCACTGGCACACCATTCGAGATAATGGCTGCGGACATAGTCGGACCTCTCACCCTGACAAAGAAGAGGAATCGATTCATACTAACACTAGTAGACACATGCTCGATGTGGGCGGAAGCTGTGCCGATGCCTTCGAGTGATTCCAAGCATGTAGCAGAAGCTCTACTTGGAATATTTACAAGATTAGGATTTCCAATCCGGATCCTGACTGACAATGGATCGCAGTTCAAAGGGAAGTTGATGGAGGAAGTGTTTAGAATGTTCCAATCTAGGCAGATATGTACTTCTCCGTACCACCCTGCTTCAAACGGAGCTGTGGAAAGATTTAATGGGACCCTAATAACCATCTTGAAGAAACTAGCTCAAGAAAAACCAGAGGCATGGGATACATACATTCCGGCAGCACTTTTTCCGTACCGCAAAGTACCACACAAATCTACGGGAATTGCACCAGCAACATTTTTGTTCGGTCGGCCGATCAAGGGACCATTAGAAGCTTTACTTCGTACATGGACTGATGATTCAGTTAATGAAACTGTTGTGACTGCATCCGCATATGTGGAAGAGTTAAAACAACGACTTCAACTTGGCTGGAAATAAGCCGCAAGCAATCTACGACAAGCACGGCGTAGAATGGCCCAAAAATTCAACAAGAAAGAGAAAGATAGAGAGTTAGCGGTGGGAGAAAAAGTGTTACTACTTCTTCCCACGAGTCAAAACAAGTTGCAGATCGGTTGGAAAGGACCTTATGTAGTAAAGGAAAATATTGCCAGAAAAAACTACAAGATCGCTATAAAGGGGAAAGAGAAAATCTTTCATCTCAACCTGTTACGAAAGTACAACGAGAGACTCCCCCCCCCCCCCCCCCCCCACCGAGACAGCACATTTGATAGCTATGGCCGTAGCAACAGAAGTTGAGCATGGAAACTCAATGGGAGTGGAGTATCCACTGCAATTCAACGAGACTTATCGAGATGCGGACATTAGTTCAACATTAACGACGGATCAGCAGCAGCAGATTCGAGAGTGCTTAGAGAATTATGCAGAGATACTAATAGACAAGCCAGGATTAACAAATCTTGAAGAATTTGACATGAAGTCGAAGGATACAACACCTGCGCGAGTCAAAGCCTACCCTGTTCCATACGCCAAAGCCAAATCTCTCAAAGATGAAATTCAACAATTGCTTTCAGATGGGATAATATCACCTTCTGAATCACCTTACAATGCAAGTGTAGTTTTATTGAGGAAACCCGGTGGTGAACATAGATTATCGGCAGCTGAATGCGGTAACAGAGTTCCAATCGGAACCACTGCCCGATCAAAATCAACTTTTCACCAGCCTCAACAGAGCAAAATACTTCACAAAGATAGATCTCAGCAAAGGATATTATCAAATCCCAGTGAAAAATGAAGTTAGACCGTGGTTAGCCTTCAGCACTCCTGATGGACACTATGAATTTAATGTTCTTCCTTTCGGATTAAGCAATGCGCCTAGTGTCTTCACTCACATGATGAGGAAACTTTTAGGACCAATGGAAAATCAACGTCTTAGCAACTTCATGGATGACATCCTGATTGCTACAGAAACATTCGAGGAACATCTTGAGACATTGAAGATACTGTTCAACTGCCTGAAAGAAGTGGGGTTGACCGCAAGACCAAGGAAGTGCCAGATTGGGTTCAGGCAATTAGATTTTTTGGGACACACAATATCTCAAGGCAAAATGCAACCTCATGATGGTAATGTGGAGAAATTAAGAAATGCACCGCGACCCAGAACCAAAAAGGATGTTCGAACTTTTGTATCTCTCTGTGGATTTTACCAAAGATACATCCCGAAGTTCAATTCCCTAGCATCTCTGTTGACAAATCTCACTCGGAAAGGGGAACCAGAGAATGTTGTTTGGTCTGCTGACTGCGAGAAGGCATATGCGGAGTTAAAGAAAGCTTTAACAGCAAAACCAGTTCTTCATCTACCAGATCTAACGCGTCCATGGATACTTAGGACGAATGCAAGCAACATAGGAATTGGTGCCACCTTATTACATGGAATGGATGAGGATCAATCAATGCTCTTTCCAGTTGCCTATGCCAGTAGAAAATTGAATTCAGCCAAACGCAATTATTCTACCATTGAAAAAGAATGTTTAGCTTTAGTTTGGGCAGTAGAGAAGTTTCAGGCGTGCCTGTATGGGAAACACCTTGCGGCGGCAGCGGTGGCGGCGTCGGCAGCGGCGGCGGCGGCGATGACGGCGACGACGAGGACGACGACGACGACGACGACGATGATGATGATGATGATGATGATGATGATGATGATGATGATGATGATGATGATGATGATGATGATGATGATGATGATGATGATGATGATGATGATGATGATGATGGTGATGATGATGATGATATTGATGATTAAGAAGCCTTGTGTACGTCTGTACCTCTAGAAAAGAATGCTGACTGGTATGGTCGTTGGCCTTTGACTTAATGCTGATTACAGCAAGGTAAAGGAGATGAGGAATTATGGACATACGGCCGATATCTCATAGATTCTTGTCATGTTATGATAGGTATAATATCAAGATGTTTGCAGAGTTATGATTCTTTAACTCATCAGAAAGTTCCAGTAGCAATCCCAGAAGAGAATGAGCAGTGAGGAGATACCCTACTGTTTTTGGGAGTTGGACCATCTCCCAAATCAGAGATGAAGGATGGGAAAATGGAAATATCCTCCGTTCTTATTCCCCTTTGTTTCTGTGATTTATGTTGTGTTAAGGATTACCACGACATGAGTTTGTATTAATAGCTTGGAAAGTGTTCTTTTGTCATTCCCAGCTCTAGAGAGGCAGGTGGTGGTTAGGACGTTATCACCGAACAGGAACATAGGTTAACAGCTTGTTCTGAGTGGTACACGAAAGAATGACTTATACCTACAGTCTAGACCTATAAAAGAAAAGGTCGACAGTCGCATTTATTAGCTGCCTTTCTCAGCGGAAAACGTGACGAAGATGATTAGCCAAAAGCTATTGACACATTCCGACTTCTGTCGGGATACTCCAGGACGGCCTTCCTTATTAAAATGTCTACCACGACAAACGGATATACATAGTACACATATACCAGGGTATTACCCGCACTGTCCATCTGGAAGGTACAGCCTGACGCACCATCAATCAGCAAGGTTAAGGAAACTAGTGGACAGTCCAAGTTCGAACAAAACTAACAGCAGTAAGAACCCTCCAACTACCTGTTGGATTCCCAGTTTCTAATACAAAAAGTATTAACCTTCGACACAAGTCATATACAGGCAAGTTCAACACTAGGTCCTAGAAATGAACACCATCGGGAAGACACTATGAAAGAAGTAAGAGGAGTCAATGTTTATACTCATGCAGCAGAGGAGATCCTCCGACTGTCTTGTGACTCCCAGTTTGTGTGGTGGAATTTCTTCTTCTGTTCCATGCTAGTGCAGACCAGCCTGGAAATAGCCCCAGATGATACCAATGAATGACTCTCAGCATTGTATGTTCCTACACAGGAATGGATATATAAAAGGATGACTCTTTGCTGGTCCCGCGTCGGCCTGATTGCAATATCACCAAGTGTGGGATGGCCTATCGACCTGATAGGTATGTATAAAAGCCTTGTGGAAAAAAAGCTGAGATTCTGATTAATAAGCAGAGATGGTGGACGGTGGTCATCTTTTCATTGTATTCGATAATGTAGGAAAATACCTTCTGCCCAGTCTGAAGAGGAACTCCTTAAAGTTTGAATGACCAAGGCCTTAGCTTTACTAGGACAGAGCCCATTAGCCAGGCTTGTCCATGGAATGGGATTCCCATGGGAAACGTCCCATGGGATGGAATGGGATGGGATGGGACAGCACACATTTGTATTTCCCATGGAACACATGGAATAGTGGCCATGACAAAGCAACTTGATCTACGTCAGAGCTACCCTTTTTTGTTTATCTTTTTGAAGCCTTTTATCATTCTTTTTTCTTTATATATTTGTATCAATTCATTATCTCGTGGTGGCACACCGGATAAGTTAATAAATGCGCACCAAGCAGCGGGAAGTAACAAAACCACCACCAACATTGTCAAATACGTGGCAAAAACAGTTGTTGAACTTATTACATCACATCCAACATTGTCCATTTTGGCTGGATGTGACATTATATGTGATGCTGCTAACTTTGCTGCAAGATCTACTCACGCTGCAAACAAGGTATATAATTACTGTCGCAAAATCACTGTGAATTAACGATCAGATGATACAAATAACAGCGACAGTCTGATTCGTAGCTGCAAATTGTTTATTCCTGGAAGCGGTGAGATCAAAACGGTACAGCCGTCTTTGAGAGTTCCCCACAAGACAGAAAATTGTAGGCATGTTGTTGTGGCCCGATCGGGAGAATGCAGGAAACACGCTGGCTTGTTTTGGTTGTCGAAACAAGGGAGACAACTTTTGCATTGGTTGAACAAGGGGGAGAGAATAATTCTGAAATAGTTAGTTGCCCTTGAGGGCACCTGTGTTGACATCAAAGGAAGTCACTAGAACAATCCAAGTCTGTTTGAAAAACCAGGCTTGTTACAGCGATTGTAAATAAGAGAGTTGGCCTAAGACGGATGGTGTTTTCGCTAGCTCTGTTGGAATTTGAAAAATATCTACCGTGTGCGGGATTAATTAAATTTAATTTACACGTGCCTGTCATGGCAAATTGTAGATGTGATTCAGGAGAAAAGCAGTGTTACATAAGGTACTCCATAGATTGTATTTAGGTGTAATTAATGTGGGATAGACTGTTGATAGTAGAGTTTAGGATTTTAACGTAGTGAAGTGATAATTAGCTCTGCTAGTTGAGAATATGGTAGTGAAGTGAGAATTAGCTCTGCTAGTGAGAATAGTGTAGTGGGGTGATATTTGGAGAGATTGAGGATGGGATGGGAGATAGGGGAAATGTCCAATGGTGGGATCTTCCAGTGGGGTGCCTACTGGGGTTCTGCACTCTGTCTATTGGTCTTTCCTTGTCTTAGCCTGATTCGGACCAAGGTGATGAGCTCCTCTGCTCTATGACAGAGTTTAGTTCGCTGATAAATATCTGAGCGAGGCCGTAGGCCTACACTCAGCTAGTAGGATCAGTGACTAGTGCTCTCACCAGGTGTGTTATTTCTCTAACAGGTTCCCCGCCAGTTACGAGGAAGCTCTACACTGGTGTTGATGAAGTTCTACTCCGATGAGGAAGAACACAAGATGACCATTCAATTGTTTTTTTAAGGAAATGAATAATGTCCGAGAAGAAAGTTTGTACAACAGGGTTTACGCTGGGCCCATGATCAGGGGGGTCCACCAGAACATGGCTCAGATGAGCAAAACCATATAACGATTCCTGTGTGATAAGGTTCACCTAGGATGGGTGATGTTCGTTGATACACCACATATCATATGAACAATAGTGACTAAAAAGGAACATTAAACGTAACATCCACATGGAGTTGTAGAGTCCATTGGAATAGTACAAGGGACATTGTATTTGAGACAATATAGGCAATAGATAGGATCAAGTGTATTAACAATAACAGTGATACTTATATTCACAAGTACAAGGATTGAACATTTAAGAACTATAGGGACCTATAGGATGCAGTGTGTAACCGATCCATGATCAGTGTTAAACGATGGATTGTATCTATTTCGGATGATCATGTAGATGGATTACCAAGTAGCTACAGAAGAAAGTCAGCGTCTGGCAGGAGACTCACTGGGTGAGGTTTTCTTGTGCTGACCTAACGTGCTGTGGTATGACCTTGCTAGGATGATCTGACTGGGCTACTGATCTGATGGTCCGATTCTAAACACATTATAGTACACGACACACATTCTTCGCATAAACTTCTCTCACACATTACACTTTTCTTTTAATAAATTAATTGTTATTAATTTTTTAGAAGCTATAGTTGTTGAGTATGTTGCGTTGGGGAAGAATGAGAGGGGGCATGATCCAGTAGTGATAGAGTGAGAGAGAAAGAGGTGTCCATAAACTGAGGGAGTGTGGTGGACGGAATCTAGTGGATTCTGCAGGATAATGATAAGGGGTTAAAATATAATGTGGGTGCTGATTCCCCTCACTCCAGGGACGACACTTTAAAGAAACACACGACAATTACACAATATCACGGCAAACAGTGACTCGTTATATTTTGGCGCGAGGAAAACTGGCCAAACTGCAGTTTCAAAAATCTTTTCAAAATATGGCACAAGATCCAGAATGTGCAATTTCGGGAATAGTTGACTTTTGGTCTGCAAGACAAACATATCTTTTGCCATATAGGGGAATTATTGCTTGTGGACTAGATCAAAATTGGGAATGGATTACTTTTCTTTCCTTTGTCGCTTATAAACATTGATAGTAATCAATCCCATACTGCACAATTTACGCACAGTTTTTTTGCAAGTGAATTTCTTGCCGAATCTACCACATTCCCAAGTCCATTGTTTGTGTGTACTGATAATGCAGCAAGCATGACGGCAGCATTTGATGGACTGTTTGATACCGATACAGAAATGCACCAATCTGGTTGTACTGAGCACAGGTTATCAACATGCATTACTGATAGCTTCAGGAGAGGCGTGATTTCTGAACTGGATCAGTTCGTGGATCAACTTTCATTTATTGAAACAAATTACCCGGGAAGGTTAACCCGGTCAACAAATGCCCGCAGAAGTCGGATGTGTCGGCCTAACGGCGCAAGAACGCAGCTCTGCTGTAAACAGGCAAAACGCAATCACATCCGGAAAGAAAAAAAACTCCGGATGAACGAAGAAGAAGAAGAAACAAATTACAATACACGTCAGGCAAAGGCATCACAGCTGCCATTTTCCATACCAACAAAATCTGTAACACGTGAATGGCGATCATATTACCAACGTTTCAATACCCATTAAAAAAAATTACTCGCATTACTTTAATGAAGATGATGAAGATTTCTTAACCCACATTCCGAATATTGCTCAGATCAAAGGAATGCTGTACATACATGAGAAATTCAAAACTTTTTTTTTTTTTTGACAAACTAGAAATTGATGGTGCTACATCTCATTTAATTTTGCTGTTATACTTCCTCCTAGACTATCAGTTGTACAGAGTTATTGTTGATACTGACGAAGAAACTTCCAGAACCATGGTGAAGAAATATTGTCAGAACTTTCAGAAAATTATTGGAGTAAAACTTTGGCCATATTGCGGAAGTTCTCTGGCAGTTACTGCAGCATTCCTTACTGGAATTGACGTTAAAGCCAAAATAGAAGACATGGTCAAGTCAGTTGTTACTAAACAGAAAGGGAATGTGTACACCAATAAATGGGTCAATGATTGGATCGCTTTTTCTAAGTCTGTTGTTGCAACTGTTATTTCATTCATCAAGGATTTAAATCTTTCTTCTGAATCATCTGTTGTATGTGAAGTAGCAGGAATTGTAGAACAAAAGCCGAAAAGTGATTTTGACTTATTTTTTTATCCTCCACCAAACAAAACACTTAAGTTTGATGACCCAAGAAACAAATGCCTTGATGATGAAGTCACCATGTTTCAAAAATTACGGCAACCAACTTCCTAACAATTAAATTATTGGAAAAAATTAACATAGGTTTCCACTGCTAAAAGCAAGTGCGAAAATTGTTTTGGCCATACCAGTGTCCTCAGCACAGTAGAGCGCTTTTTTAGTGCAGCTGGATTGTTGTTGAGTAACTTACGGAAACGGATGTCACCAGCTCTATTTATAAACTCTGTATATATCAGATTTGCATGTAAGATGAAACTTTTGGAAATGGTTCAGGGAATACCTGGATTAACTGAATTATTAGAAACAGTCGATCAGCAGAAAAATGATAATGTGCTGAATGAGCAGAGTGACTCAGAAACAGAATAAGAATGTCAGAATTACACTGAATTGTCATATCTAGATTAAACTTTGTTTTAATAAAATACTCTTGAATATTAAAATTAATAAATGCTGTTGCTTTACATGTCTATTTGTACATGTAGTCCTATTTAGAAGACACTAACCCTAAACTTTCTTAAATTTCATAATTTTATTTGAACTGTATTCCAAATTAATATTATCATGGGAATCCCATGGGATGGGATGGGACAGGCATAAAATACCATAGGATGGGATGGGATGGGACTGAAAAATGTGTCCCATGGACAAGCCTGCCATTAGCACAAGAGTGTTCTTGATTCGTTCCCTGGATAATAGGGATTATGATGCCCTCTGAAGCAAATTTACAGTGGATATTAGATGGGTGGGACATAAGTGAGTGCATTTAATTCGGCCCCTGGATAATGGGGAAATTATCTGCTAAGCATTGTAGAGGAATACCTATAAACAGAACAGAAGAGAAACAGAGAGAGTGTGACTGATTAATTAGTCTAGTTATTGTGTTCTGAATTTGGAGTGTTGTTTTGATTTTGAGTGCATTAATTTATTTTTTATTTTATTATTTATTATTTATTTATTTATTTATTTATTTATTTTTTTTTTTTTTTGGGGGGGGGGGGGGGGGGGGGGGGGAATGGGTTATCACATTCGTATGTGTTCATGATATTACATATCATCCCATGACTTTCCAATCTCAATACTGTTAATACAAATATATAGTTACTCCAGATCTTCATTTAATTCCTGGTGAACGGTTTGTTCAAATGTTGATGTTTACGTCAATTGCTTGTTGATGTTTGTTCAACAGTGGTTGTTTTATTTGATTGATTGATTGATTGATTGATTTAGGAATCGACATCACAGCATTCGGGGCATTCCCATAAGCGCTCCGTCCCCATCCTCAGTAGCCAGCGAAGAGTTCCAACACTAATAGTACCAGTAGCAATCTGATTATAAGTCCGTCTCGCCTTTCCTCTGAGTGTTGAGCGTCGGCCAGATCCCCTCGTCACTCCTCGCTGTCTCATTCCTGCCAGACCATGGTAATCCATTTGCTCCTCCGAGGTGTGCACGTGCTCCCACAAGGCCACAACCACATCTGCCTTGTCATGTATCAATACTCCACCAAGTTCTGCAGAGCCAGCCAATCTGTCCGCCTGTTCATTCCCCAGCACACCGGCATGCCCAGGAGAAAAGATCCAAGCGATGCTTGTCACCCGTGACCTCCGAAGCGAAGCAAGCCACTCCGCACGAAGCATGCCCGTCCTCACCCTCGTCAGCATGCTTTCTGAGTCAGTTACAGTCAGTAACTGGTTGTTTTATATGTTGTAAACAATCAATGTTCTCTGACACTATATCAAATTCAAAAGGTGATCGAGTGGGAGGGGATACTTACACACAGATACCATTGTCTTAAGGAGTGAATTGTTTTTCCCCTTGTATCTGTGGTAAATTTCCTTGATCACCTTGCTTTATAAGAAGTGAGTGCGAATGTCAATTCATCCCATCCGGGATCCCCTACACAAACTTAGCAAATATTCTCATATTTTAAATCCTACATCCCACACCTCCTTAGTCGCCTCTTACGCCATGCACGGTAGGTTACAGCGTTACCCGGCTCTGCCTCCCTTATGGGCCCTTGTAACACACTATACACAAACAAACAAACACACACTTCTTATTTTGGTATGTAAGTCTACTGAAAAAATCAAAACCTCACTAACGTCTCCCTGATCTGTCCACCGCGCACAAGGGGGTGGGTACCGCCCACTTAATGTATAGTTTAGGTTATGAAAAATAAAGTTGTGAATGGGAAAATGGTCGCTACGCCAGAAAGCACCCACACACCGTCACCAAGACCCCGAGGCTTGACTGAATGTACGCCTCTGACAATTGCGCAGTAAGGCACCAAACGAGTCAGGCATGCTACCTAAACCTGCGCGCGGTATTTGTGGGGTCATGTCAGGTAAGCCTGGTGAAGAATTCCATTCATGTCCTTCCTGGTGAGGTCATGAGAGCCCAAGGCTGTTATCTCAAACGTCTACAAGTAGCTTCAAGGGTTTCTTTCATCCACAAGTACATACTTTGGGCTGAGTTGGCGATCAATTTATTTGACAACCCTATTTTTGTCACCACCGCAAATTCGCGCCTTTCTTTGCACGTTTGAACCAGTTACTAAGTTCATGGGATACCAAGTAGCGACGCCCTGGTGGCGTTGAGGTAAGTGCACTGGGTTGTTCTTGTACTGGTTCAGGGTTCAATCCGGCGATGTAGCAGTGAGTCGACATAACTGTATAAAATTGGCATGAGATTTTACTGAGAATAAATGGCGGCGTGAAAAGGCTATATCATATTACATTATAACCTAGTATATGTGAAGGCTCAAGTCGCTAGTAGTATGAACTCCGTGTTAGAACAAGCACGACAGGAGGCTTCCGATCATCAGAAAACGCCCTCTCGCCGAATATTTCGGTCCCTTAACTTCCTTGACACTCTCGAGTGGCAGGCTCACCCGGGTCATGACACCCGGATGTCTTTGTCTTCTTACATTGTAACCCAAGTATGTGTGTAGGCTCAACTCGCAAAGTCTTAGTGTAAGTAAAGCCAGGGACTCTTGTGCACGCCCTGAAGCGTATTTAGCACATGGTGCTAACCCAATGTTGTACAGACCAATCGGCACTGGATGAGTTATGTGATCAACATCACCGCCCACCTTTACTTTCCACGGAATTTCCTGGTGCACATTTGAGGCTGGGTAGACCTGGGAGCCCGGGTCTATTAAAATAGTGATTCGAACACATGAATACAGTGTTGGCAGGCAAGCGTTCACTCTCGGCGTTAACTTCTTTGTCTATAACCCGCGCGGCCACTAAACAATAACGGGAGACCTAAGATCACACGCGTGGACAATGAGCAGTCAAGCTGAAAAACATCTGACGGCTGTGGAAATGTGGTTTCTGAGGAAAATGCAGAGAATACAATGGACAGACAGAAAAACAAATGACCAAGCCCTATAAAAAACAAATGAAAATCGAAAATTGATTAGAGAAATTAGACGTAGACGGTCACAATATTTTGACACGTTATGAGAAGAAATAAATTGCAGAACTTGGTGACAACTGGCAAGATCAAGGGGAAGAGAACCAGGGGAAGGCAGAGAAGCAAAACCTAGATGGCTTGGCCACGTGGAATGGTCGAGACATGAACACAGAGTCGATCCACGGCTCTGATGATGGTGTGAGATGGCAAAACATAACCGCTTACGCTTAACGACATGGCACATGATGATGATGAAAATCTCACGGGGAAGAGGGTTAGAGATAGAAATAGATAATAAGCGGAGAGTGCGCTGAAAGACGTAGTAAAGGATATCACGGTCTGGAGCGGGTTTGTTGATGTCCTATACTCAAACGGGGGGGGGGGGGGGGGTGTGTGTGTGTGTGTGTGTGTGTGAGAGAGAGAGAGAGAGAGAGAGAGAGAGAGAGAGAGAGAGAGAGAGAGAGAGAGAGAGAAGAGAGAGAGAGAGAGAGAGAGAGAGAGGGCGGAAGAAGAAATAAAGTAGCCTTGCGGTCTACTTTTTTCCGATCTCACACTACTCAAGTTATACGGTAAGTGTGGTGGTGGAGAAAGGAGGGAGGGGGGATGTCTGATGATTTTAAAGACCAGTGGTTCGTGTAAAAATGTCCAGCCCTATGCAGTGCGCTGATCCACGACTCTGGTGATCGAGTGAGATGGCAAAACATGACCGCCCACGCTTATCGGCATGGCACATGATGGATGGATGGGTGCAGTGCGCAATCGAGGTAACTTCTTAGCACAGTGGTTCTCAACCGGTGGGGAATTGTAGGGTTTCCATGTGGGAGGCGGATTTAAGATTATTTCAAGATCGCAGTAATACAAGAACCGATTACTTGATATTGTTTTTAACTTCGTACTTTACGGTTCTGTACTTCTAGCCTTTCTGAAATTCGTTTTATAACGTTAGTAGACCCGTAAATCACATTTTATGTAGACGTCTAGACTTGTTCTAGTATGTGTTATTAAATTTAACTTTCATTTTTACGTATACTATGTAGGGGCCGGAGAGGGGGGAGGGTTAATAAGGAGGAAATACGAAAAGGGGGGATGACATTCTGAACATATGGTGAAGGGGTGCATGCGCCAAAATAAGGTTGAGAACCACTGTCTTAGCATGACGTTGACACAGATATCTCTGAGCCACGTCTCTGTCAACCAGTAGATACTGAACCTTGTCTCTGTCAACCTCTAGATAACGAGCCGCGTTTCTGCACAACCTTAGATAATGAGGCATTTCTCTCTTAATTTTTAGATAATGAGCCACATCTCATTCAACCTCTAGATAATGAGTCGCGTCTCCGTCAATGTCCAGATAATGAGCCACGTCTCTTTTAATCTGTAGATAATGATCCAAGTCTCTGTTAATCTGTAGATAATGACCCACGTCTCTGTCAACCTGTAGATACTGAGCCACTTCTCTGTTAATCTTTACATACTGAGCCACTTCTCTGTTAATCTGTGGATATTTAACCAAATCTTGATCAACCTTTAGAGACTGAGTGACGTCTCTGTAAACATGTAGATAATGAGCCACGTACGTCTCTGTAAACCTGTAGATATTGAGCCACGTATACCTCTGTAAAAAAAATGTTTCGCATATCCTTTACAGGACATCGCTGTCAACATCAGCATCTTTCAGCTGTATGTTGATTTCTTGGCAAGATTACGCTCGGTAGTTTGCCAATGCTTTCTGAGCGGCCGGCTCAGTTATCCCGCAAGTCACCAGCGGGGATCGAACCGCTCCCAGCTCTCGCCCGCTCCGAGACTCTGCGTGATAAACGGGATTACGGAGAAAGTGTTGTAACCCCTCGGCCAGAGAGACCGGCATACCTCTGTAAACCTGTAGATAATGAGCCACGAACGTCTCTGTAAACCTGTAGATGATGAGCCACGCCTACGTCAACCTAAAGATAATGAGCCACATATCTGTCAACTTCTAGATAACGAGCCCCGTCTCTGTGAACCTCTGTCAATCTGCCGATATAGAGCTACGCCTCTGTCAACTTGCAGAAACTGAGCCACCCTCTGTCAACGTTCAGATACTGAGCCACGTCTCTGTCAAGATGTGGATATTCAGCCAAGTCTTTGTCAACCTTTAGAGGCTGAGCCATGTCTCTTTTAACCAGTAGCTGCTGAACGGCGTCTCTGTCCATCTGTAAATATGAGTCTCGTCTCTGTCAACATGTAGATACTAACCCTGATCTCTGTCAACTCGTAGATACTGAGCCTCGTCTCTGACAACCCTTAGATACTGAGCCACGTCTCTGCCAACATTCAGATACTCAGCCTCGTCTCTGTCTACCCATAGATACTGAGCCTCGTCTCTGTCAACCCATAGATGTTTATCCACATCTCTGTCAACCCATAGATAGTAAACCACGTCTATGTTAACGTTCAGATACTGAGCCACGTCTCTGTCAACCCGCAGATACAGAGCCACGTCTCTGTCAACGTTCAGATACTGAGCCACGTCTCTGTCAACGTTCAGATACTGAGCCACGTTTCTGTCAACCCGTAGATACTGAGCCACGTCTCTGTTAACGTTCAGATACTGAGCCACGTCTCTGTCGACCCGTAGATACTGAGCCATGTCTCTGTCAACGTTCAGATACTGAGCCACGTCTCTATCAACCCGTAGATACTGAGCCACGTCTCTGTCAACGTTCAGATACTGAGCCACACCTCTGTCAATCCGAAGATACTGAGCCACGTCTCTGTTAACGTTCAGATACTGAGCCACGTCTCTGTCAACCCGTAGATACTGAGCCATGTCTCTGTCAACGTTCAGATACTGAGCCACACCTTTGTCAATCCATAGATACTGAGCCACGTCTCTGTTAACGTTCAGATACTGAGCCACGTTTCTGTCAATCCGTAGATACTGAGCCATGTCTCTGTCAACCCGTAGATACTGAGCCATGTCTCTGTCAACGTTCAGATACTGAGCCACGTCTCTGTCAATCCATAGATACTGAGCCACGTCTCTGTCAACCCGTAGATACTGAGCCATGTCTCTGTCAACGTTCAGATACTGAGCCACGTCTCTGTCAATCCATAGATACTGAGCCACGTATCTGTCAACGTTCAGATACTGAGCCACGTCTCTGTCAACCCGTAGATACTGGGTCACGTCTCTGTCAACGTTCAGATACTGAGCCATGTCTCTGTCAACCCGTAGATACTGGGCCACGTCTCTGTTAACGTTCAGATACTGAGCCACGTCTCTGTCAACCCGTAGATACTGGGCCATGTCTCTGTCAACGTTCAGATACTTAGCCACGTCTCTGTCAATCCATAGATACTGAGCCACGTCTCTGTCAACGTTCAGATACTGAGCCTCGTCTCTGTCAGTCTGTAGATAATAAGTCACGTCTCTGTCAACCTGTAGAACGTATACTTATAGAGATAATCACTTGTAAATGCGCGTATTTGAGAAAAACACCAAACTAGAACATGACTACACATGTTTATTTGGCATTTGCAAGAAGTCTCATGACCGCGGAGGTGAAATCACGTGAATGGAAAACCAAATTCCGAGGCCTGGTTACACACAAAATACACAACAACAAATTAAGACATTGCCAACTGTTTGACAGGAAGCAGTGCGTTAGCCGAGAATGCATGTGACCCAGAAAACAATGCAGCAATGACCCGTTCAATGCTAAAGTCAAGTGAGCCACATATGACATGTCACTGACTCGTGACTTCATTCTTGACATCGATATCCTGTTCTGAATTATAACAGACGCTGTCGTTATCTACAAACTACCGCTGAAAGGCTGCGGGGTTTCGACGACACCACAAAAACTGCATCGGTTATTGCTGGGTGAAGAGACCAGTTGCCTTTCTCTATTACCTAACAGCTAAGACTGGTTGGTGCCACTGTTTTAATATCGTATGATTATAAGAGAGTTCTTCTTCTTCTTCTTCGTTCATCCGGAGTTTTTTTTCGGATGTGATTGCGTTGTGCCTGTTTACAGCAGAGCTGCGTTCTTGCGCCGTTAGGCCGACACATCCGACTTCTGCGGGCATTTGTTGACCGGGTTAACCTTCCCGGGATAAGAGAGTTCAATAAATACTTTAAAGATTCTGGTATACGACTACTACCCACGTAGTTCACATCCAGTTCGCCACTTTACTCAACAGACATGCTTCAAAACACACCTGCTTTTACATAGAGTTAATATCGTCATTTGGGGAGACGGGTTCGGATCCCGGTGGGTCATCATAACTTTAAATGTCTATATTGTATAGTATATCCTCTAATATCTACTTCTTTCGTCTATTTGTGCGAGTGCCAGTGAATACCCGTGAGTTTATTTCCCATGTTATTTCTCGTGCTATTCCAGTGTTTTTCTCGTGCAATTTCTCGTGCTATTTCTCGTGAGATTTCCCGTGCTATTTCCCCGTGCTATTTCCCCGTGCTATTTCTCGTGCTATAGGGAATGCGTGTGTTGTTCGCCTGGTACTGGTGCACAATAAGGCAGATGTGGCCAGAGCACTTTGGGATCATGTGTATAATCGGGAAGAATAAATAAATCATCATGGCCTAGAGCAGTGGTTCTCAACCTTTTTGGCCCATACACCCCTTCACCATTTGTTCAGAATATCATTCACCCCCCCCCCCTTCGTATTTCCTCCCTATAAATCTCTCCTCCTCACCCCCGCCCCTACACAGTATACGTAAAATTGGAAGCTAAATTTAATAACACATACTAGAACAAGTCTAAGCGTCTCCACAAAACGTGATTTGCGGGTCTACTTAGTTATAAAATCAATTCCAGAAGGGTGAGAATTATAGAACTGTAAAATACGGAGGGAAAAACAATATCAAGTAATCGGTTATTGTATTAACACGATCTTGAAATAATCTTAATCCCACCCCCCCCCCTTTGGAAACCGTAAAATTTCCCCCTGGGGGGGGGGGAGAGAATTCCCCACCGGTTGAGAACCATTGGCCTAGCGATTTGGCGCGAGAAAGGGTGGCTAGAGGACCTGGTCGACACTCGGGACTCCAGGAAAGGCCAGACGGACAAAATCAGACTTCAACCGGTACCATTAGTATTGGAACTCTTCGCTGGTTGTTGCAGATGAGGACGGAGCACGTATGGGAATGTCCAGAGTGCTGTGATGTCGGCTTTTGACTCAACGCAGGACGGAACCAAGTCACAACGAGTCCCCGATGCCATCGTTCATACACGAATGAACAAATCAAAAAGATCAAAGCCTCACACAACAACAATAATAACAACAATAACAACAATAACAACTATAACAACAATAACAACAACAACAACAACAACAACAACAACAACAACAACAACAAAGTAGGCATTGGGGATATATGACTAGCCTCATATTTGTATAAAACAATCAGCACTTGTGATTAATATCACGCCGGCGGCTTATACTTCCCATGACATGTCCTGGTCCCCAATTAAGGCTGGGTCGACCTCACAGCCCAGGTCAATGATAAAATATGCACTTAACGGGTAATCGGACACACGATCAAGAGGCTGGCTGGCTGGTTGGCTGGCTGGCAGGCGTGACGGTCACTGGGCTACCGCGGCTTCCTAGTCCTGTCCCTACTGAGGTTTAAACCCAACACTAACGCACTGGTAAGCATGTGCGGCAACAACTATGCTGCCACAATTCTGAAAGTAAATGTTAAGTGTAGTTGAAAGTCCTCGTTTTGATCCAACTCACTTTATAAGCTGGCCCTCTGCCTACTACAAATTACAGTGTAAGAGATAACAGTAGTCCTATTACACACATTGCTGATAGGGGGGGGGGGGGGGGGGGGTGTGCGCCTTCGCTTAATCTACTCCACGACATAATGAGGTTGAGGGCGGGTGTAGTTCGTTTCCTAGCTTCTTTAATTCCCACACAATTCATAGAAATGTCTAAATGTAACGGGTACCTATCTTATGTCCGGGTACCTATCTTATGTCTGCTCTGTGGCGAAGTGGTAACAAACGAAATTCGTAATCCTGCATACAATGTTCGAAACACAGCTGTGGATGGTTTGGAAACAGACGTTCTTTCGTTGGTTTTATACAAAGGTAGAAGTGCCGGTCGTTCAGAAAGCAGTGGCAAACTACTAAACATAAACTTGCCAAGAAATTGCACACAGCCAAACTAACTTGTTTACCCTAGTCTTAAAACCGAGTCAATCCTAGAACTGTACTAGGCCCGAGAAAAAACACTCTCAGTGCCGGGGGGTTGAACAAAGTCCCTGATAAGAATGCGAACTGACCACTATACTGCACATATGTCTCCAGATACAGGTTTTGAACCCAGAATCACTGGACAAGCAGACAAACGTGGCAGAAAATATGAGCCTACAACTGCATCCACATAATGTCACGAAGGAATGGAAATAGGGGATGTATGTCACACTTAGAAATAATGCTGACAAAATCTATTGGAAGTTACAATAAATAGAGAACGAAGTAGTAATAAATGAGCAGATGATCAGGTCACAATATAAGAGAGAGACCAATACCCCCAGGAATTATTACATACAATAAAAAAAAACCACTGCAGGAGTCTAGGATATGAAATAAAATGCCCGGGAGACAAAAACAATGGCGACAGTTACCAAGCACTACCCCTCTAATTAAAAGAACAAAAGAATACCAAACAAGTTAATAAATGTACACATCTGAGTCAAACTTCAACGGAGGACGCCTGGTTTGAGGACAGGGATTAGATTCAGACATCCCCTCTGCTGTGTGTCCACCGTGACGAGGTAGAGGGGCTTATGCGTCCCAATGACCCCAAGAGCTATGCCGACGGTAACACAGCTAGTGGTAGGGCCACCCATGTCGGACAGGTCAAGGGAGAGGGACCAGACGAAGAGACACACAAACCTGCTGCCTTGTAGGTAGACTGGAGACAGTCAAAGGCTAGGGAAAGCATCCCGAATAAATGCTTGTCGAAATCGGATGTACTGAGCCACAGGCTTGACAAAGCAGTGCAACGTAACTTAATTCATGATGTCACAAATCAAAATAAATCGTTATGGTGCTAATCCCGCGAAGTCCCATCAGGCGGCGATAGTGCCGGGCCCCCTGCCTCGAGGGGGTCCACCCATGACTACTGGTGGTCACCTTCCCCTGTGCTGTGGAGTCAAGGCACAGAGGAGTAGGTTAAGAGCTATTGACCAAATACCCCGGACACTCAACATACTACAGTGGAATGCCGAAGGAGTTTACAAGAAGAAAGACTCCCTAACACAGCGTCTTCATAAAGATAGAATAGATGTGGCATGCATTCAAGAGACACACCTCAACGCCAATCAGCAAATTCTCAGTCAGAGGATATCAGGCCACACGTTTCGACCGCGAAGGACACAAAGGAGGAGTTCTAATACTTACACGAAATACAATCCTTGCAGTGAAGTATCTGTGATCTCTGACAACCAAACGGAAATTATAGGTGTTGATATAATGATAAAGGACGTGAAAATAAGAATCTACAATCTGTATAGCCCAGCAGATAAGGACCTTACACTCTCAAACATGAAAATAACTGACACAAACTGCATTATTGTCGGAGACTTTAATAGCCGTTCAGAAAGATGGGGATACCCAGATACTGACAAAAGAGGAGATGAATTGGAGGACTGGGAAATAGACTCAAATCTCCATCTACTCAACAAAGCGGATGACACACCGAGCTTCTACTCCAGAAGATGGCTTACCACTTCTACTCCAGACTTAGCTTTCTGCACAGGAGACATCCTCCACAAAATCGATCGCCATGTGCTGGACCAATTAGCAGGTAGTGACCACAGACCAATCAAGCTTGTAATGAATATGGAGTATGTTCCACAGGAGCAAAAGCCCTTGCCCCGCTGGAATTACAAACGAGCAGATTGGGACAGATTTGCCATACTAACAGACAAATATTGTGAAAACATAAATACACGATATGGCAACATGAAGCAAATGGTGGAAAGTCTAAACAGAGCGATAATACAGGCAGCCACTGAGTCTATTCCAAGAGGAGCGAGGAAAAATTACAAACCATACTGGACTGAAGAACTACAAAGTTTGGAGGACAAAGTTGAAGATGCCAGGAAGACAGCAGAGAGAGAACAAACAATTGAAGCGAAACATCTCTCTCAAAGCCATCTCAGCAAAATATAAAAGAACAGTAAATCAAACAACAAGAGATTGTTGGAGGGAAAAAACAGAAAACCTGAATTTTGACAGGGATGGAAACAAACTATGGAAACTAGTGAAAGCCATGAACAATGAAGGACCTAGAAACAAACAAATAACAATTAAACAAGGAAATGCCTTGCTTACAGGAAAAAAGGCTGCAAATGCACTAATGGAACACTATGCAAATGCAAACCACATTGATATTACAACCGAACAGAAGAAAGCAATCAAAGACAAACAGATACATCATAGAAATACAGAGACAGCAGCAGAATATATGATGGCAAATCTAACAATGGAAGAAATGGAACAGGCAATGAATACCCTAAAAAAGAAGAAATCACCAGGAAAGGATGGAATCACAAATGAAATGCTAATAGGACTAGGCACCAAGGCAAAGAAGAAACTACTAGCAGTCCTAAATAACAGCTGGAAGAGAGGAATAGTCCCACAGGCATGGAAGGAAGCTATACTAATACCAGTCCCAAAGAAAGGAAAAGACCTGGAAGAACCAAATGGCTATCGACCTATCAGTCTACTTAGCTGTGTAGGAAAATTAATGGAACGCATTATCAATGGCAGGCTAACATGGCATCTGGAAGAAAACAAACTCTTAACACCACACCAAGCAGGATTCAGAAAGTACAGATCCACTGAAGATCAAATAACCTATATAGCTCAGGAAATAGAGGATGCCTTCCAAGAGAAAAAGCACACACTAGCAGTCTGGATAGATTTAGAAAAAGCATTTGATAAAGTATGGAAGGAAGGACTGAAAGTAAAACTGCAAAAAATGCATGTTTGTGGAAAAATGTATAAATGGATCAGCCACTACCTTGAGAACAGAACTGCCAGGACAAAAGTACAAGGACAAACCAGCAAAATGATGCTGTTGGAGCAAGGTGTCCCCCAAGGAGTAGTTCTTTCACCAACATTATTCCTAGCATATATAAATGACATCACGGAAAATTTTCCAGCCAGAGTACACACATCCTCCTTTGCAGATGACCTAGCCATATGGACATCTGAAGAATATATTAGTACAGCTAACAGCAGAATACAGCAAGCCTTATTAGCGCTAGAGGACTGGTCAAAATCATGGCTAGTGAAGATAAGTGAGGAGAAAACAACATGCACAGTGTTCTCCCTCTCAAATAAAACTCAGCAACCTAAGCTGGTATTGAATGGAAAAATATTGCGCCATGAAGAAAATCCAAACTATCTAGGAGTCACCTTTGATCGTCGCCTGACATGGAAGACACAGGTTGAGAAAAATCGAACAAGAGCAAGGCAGAGAATGGCAATCATGAAAAAGCTTGCTGGTACAACGTGGGGAGCAGATGAGAAAGTTCTCAAGAAGTTATATACTGGACGGGTGAGGCCAGTACTGGAATATGGCATTGCAGCTTGGGCAACAGCAGCTAAGTCAAACTTTAACAAAATAAGTAGAGTCCAAAACCAAGGAATGCGAATCATAACTGGAAGCCTGAAGACAACGCCTATTAATGAACTAGAAAAGATCACTTGTTTACAACCAATGCAGGACAGAAGAGATAGCAGAGCCCAGCAACAAGCAGAAAAATTTAGAAGATTGACAGACCACCCTATGTATAACAGGTTTAATGGTTTTGGAAAAGGAAGACTGAAGCGTAGCAACTTTGTAGAAACTGCAAAGCGAAAGATTAGGACAGATCCCATACTTAACATATCAACAGTCAAGCCCATTTACAATGCACACAACTTCCCAGCTTGGAGACAGCAGCAACTGCCTGAGATGATAGAAAACATTCCTGGTATTGAGAAAAAGAACACTCAGAATGAAACCGAAAGAAGAAAAATAACCCTCAACTACATAAAAGAACATTACCCAAGCAGCAATTGGACCCATGCATATACAGATGGATCAGCCAAAGATTCAATTAAAAATGGAGGAGGAGGAATTCTCCTTAATTTAAAAAATGGAGTGATAAAAACACAGTCAGTGGCAACTGGAAAATTTTCAAGTAACTTCAAAGCGGAGGTAGAGGCTTTGAAAACTGCAGCAGAAATGCTCTTGATGGAGGAAAATAAAGAGAAGCAAATAGCTATCTTCACAGATGCAAAGTCAGCTGTCTCAATACTGAAGAGCAAAAACAGCACAGAACTAGCTGACCTAAGAGCAGCACTCCATGGTCTATGCCAGAAATCCAAAAAAGTTGTAATACAGTGGATCCCATCACATTGCAGTATACCTGGAAATGAAGAGGCTGACAGACTAGCAAAAGAGGGTGGACGATTACCACAGCCTGACATAGACATAACCTATAATGAGGCAAAAAGGTTTATAAAAAGCACTTATAGAACCAAATGGGAATCAGAGCATCCAGGCCACCAGAAGGATGATGCATATTACAAACTCGACCGAAGAGAACAAGTAGCAATCTTCAGACTCCGCACAGGACATAACAGGCTGAAACACCACTTGTTCAATAAACTAAAGATAGGAGATACCGATGAATGTAATTGTGGAACTGGTAAAATGACAGCTAAACATTTGCTGCAGGAGTGCCCAATATATGCAGAACAGAGAAAGATATTTTGGCCCACGCCTGCTTCATTTGAGGACAAGCTCTATGGAGATATCAACAAGCTCAAGTTGACTACAGCTTACTTTAACTACATTCAGGTTGACATCTAAAGGTGCATGAAGATGTATTTAGACTGCCACACTTCATACCACAGGTATGTCGGTTACAAAAGCGTCCCAGAGGCATGAAATGGAATATTGCTTGGATAGCAAATCCATTACGTGAAAAGTCCGAATCGAAAGCTCACTGTGTGGGCTTCATAAAAGGTGGAAAAAGTGTCCTAGTGGCACGAAATGGAATATTGCTTGGATAGCAAATCCATTATGTGGAAAGTCTTAATCGAAAGCTCACTGTGTGGATGTCATCTGCAGACTGCATTCTTCTGGTTTCCGGAGGAACAGCCTATGGTGAACAGAAGGCCCAATATACGGAAGTGAGGCTAAGCAGCCATGTGCAGGACGTGACGATTCCTTGTGTGAGCCCAGTACCAGAGCGCTGTATGATGGCTAGGCAAGTATGGAAGCCTCCTTGGATGGCGGGGAATGCCCATGGTCTGCCCCTGCCTTCCCTTGAGGGTTGACCAGGATGTCTTTGGCTGTTCTATATGGGCCAGCTAGGATGGGGGATAATACCACAACAGTGAGATTCAAACGTCCTAAGAAACCCCCGGGAAGGTTAACCCGGTCAACAAATGCCCGCAGAAGTCGGATGTGTCGGCCTAACGGCGCAAGAACGCAGCTCTGCTGTAAACAGGCACAACGCAGTCACATCCGAAAAAGAAAAAATACGGATGAACGCAGAAGAAGAAGAATGAGATTCAGACATGCTATGGCATTTTGTGAAACAAACACACACACACACAAACCAATTCAAACATCAAAGAAAATACAACTAAGCACAATAATCATTCGAATGTATGCCATCATTAATGCGATGAGCGTGGACGGACGCGTGTTCATCGTCCGCCAAGTGAGTGACAGACTGTTCATCTATTTCTTCATGGAGTCAGGTCTACAAATTATGATGGTCTTTACACTTCACATACCAATAGTAAGGAAAGAATCAGATTGCTACTGGAACTATTGGTGTTGGAACTCTTCGCTGGCTGCTGAGGATGGGGACGGATCGCTTATGGGAATGCCCCGAATGCTGTGATGTCGGTTCCTAAATCAATCAATCAATCAATCAATACCAATAGTAGGTTTCTGCTGTGGGCATTTTTTTTTAAAATGTACATTTGGTCGTGCTTCGTGCAGAGTGGAATACTCCAATTAAACGTTCAAAGATGGGGACCGTCGGGTGGATATTTTTCCAAGGACTTGCTGTAAAACGACCAGGCGAACAGATTGGCTGGGTCTGTACCGGTAGGTGTGGTACAGCTTTTTAGGATCATGTGCATAGTGTAGATTCTGTAGAAGAACAGATGCTTGCTTGCTTGTGTTCGTTGGCTTGAGCTCCAACGCGAAGTCCTGTATGTCGGATGAAGACATCCTGTTGTCCAACATCAGTGTGATGTCATACAGGACCTGAGGTTTGCGTGAGTATCCGTTGTCCCATGTCTGGCTTATTGGTGTGCAGACTGGTGGTTCCTCGCCGTACAGGCAGACACTCTCCGACTTCGGAGGAATCGGCGATCCTATTGACTTTAGCCAGGACCCCGAAGGGACCTGTTGCCCAGGACGCTCGACGCGGACGCGTCAATAGGTCTTGGCCAGTATATAACCTGGCCCTGGTGCCTTAGAAACACCTCTGCGTCCCAGAAGAACAGATAAATCACCGTGGCCTAGAGAGCATGGTGCACAGGGGAGTGACCGGAGGATATGGGTGACACTCAGTGCTCCGACAACAGGCCAGAAGGACACATAATTAGGCTGCAACTAGTACCATTAGTAATATAACTCTTCACTGGTTGTTGAAGATGAAAACGGCGCGCATCTGAAATTGTTCCGAGTGCTGTGATGTCGTTTGTTGACCCAACTCAACTCATGTACGTCTGACTAGTGACATTATAAGTTTCTGAAATACGGACAACGAACAGACGTGTTCGGAAGAGCGGCTGTCCAAGTGGTTAGAACGTCGGGCTCTCCTTCATGAGACCCGGGTTCGATCCCTCGGTAAGGTGTGGGATTTTCTTCGGTCGGGGGCAAAAAGAAAGTCCTAACCTGCACAGTTAGCGGCGACTGCACTAGCCAGGCGGCCTTAATTCCTCAGGCTCAAAGACCCCTTTTCCATACACCGCAAGGTACTACATTGGCAGTAAATGACAGAACAGAAGTGTTGAACAACGTGCAGTGGCATTCAGGATGTGTCACAATCAAGAAATGACCAGAACCGGCCCTAATGAAAAACTGACGAGTGATTTCGTTCTGGAAAATGTCACAGAAAGACGGACAACTGTGGAATGATACGATCAGAAGCTTTACGACCAGCCCGAGATCTCAAATTCTTTCAGATGATGATGAATCTGAAGGCTCCATGGTCGACCAAGCCCTATAAAATGGTACAGGAAAGAGTTCTGGGAAGTTAAAAGCATCGGCGTGATAGTGGTCACGACACCCCTGGATAGCCAATGCATGGGATATAAGTCTTTAACTTAGACTTGGGACGCAGAGGTGTTTCCAAGGCACCAGGGCCGGGTTATATACTGGCCAAGACCTATTGACGCGTCCTCGTCGAGCGTCCTGGGCAACAGGTCCCTTCGGGGTTCTGGCTAAAGAGGATCGCCGATTCCTCCGAAGTCGGAGAGTGTCTGCCTGTACGGCGAGGAACCACCAGTCTGCACACCAATAAGCCAGACATGGGATAACGGATACTCACACAAACCTCAGGTCCTGTATGATATCACACTGATGTTGGACAACAGGATGCCTTCATCCGACATACAAGACTTCGCGTTGGAGCTCAAGCCAACGAACACAAGCAAGCAACTTAGACTTCAGTAATCGGTTTGTATACTGTAATAAGTGATTCATTCTGTTGTTATAGAAAAATATAAACAATTCACTTGACGTAAAGGAGAATTCACATATGTATCGAACAAGGACTCAATACTGAAGAAAACTTATTACAAACATTAGAAAGAAGATATAAATTGGACATGTAAAAAGGCTTGACAGTCTAGAAAAGATATTTACGGAGGGGAATGGAGTGTGTACCGGAGATGCGAAGAAGAAGAAGAAGAAGAAGAAGAAGAAGAAGAAGAAGAAGAAGAAGAAGAAGAAGAAGAAGAAGAAGAAGAAGAAGAAGAAGAAGAAGAAGAAGAAGAAGAAGAAGAAGAAGAAGAAGAAGAAGAAGAAGAAAACCACAATGGAGATGGGTTCAAGGTGTGACAGATAACTGAGACATGAAAGCAAACGGAGACGGGATACCCTTGGGGTCACCGTAGCCTGCCTCGCGTTCCGAAGGTCGTGGGTCGTTTCCGGGCTCATTGACTTCGTAATTGATATATTCTTGGACACTCCCGGGGGTCGTCGCTGGAGCTACGGAGTTCGTACTCTGTGAGACGCTGTCGGCAGGCCACATTGCGAAACGAGACCGAGCTTTATAGGATCAAACCTGATGTAATTAAGTCGATCATCAAACAGGACATCTGGCATATGACAGAGAGACATATCGTAAGGCTGTTGTTGGCATGAAGCTATATGCAACGGGCAAGATTCAACGGGCAAGACGGCGTTTACCTGCAAAGCGTTGTGGAACGTAATGAGCACGGCCAGGCACGTAGAGTGCCCTGGTCATCCACTGCACTGTATTCGTCGCCAGTCGTCTCGACTTGTCCTGCCACTGGATTCAGATGGACTCAGGCGAGAGAGTGAGGTCGACGAATTGCGCAACTCTTCCTCACTTTAATCCAATTCAACGCGCAAGTCATTCTTCATCCGTCATATATCACCTTAAAGCCCTGTGGCGATGGGCGAGCGGCGAAGCGGCAGGCGTGGGTACGCTGGCAGCCGTAGTCACAGACCTGCACAAATAGGCCTTCTCGGCCATCTTAGAACTCACGGCTCCATACTTTACACCCCACTGGATGAAATGAATGGTCATCATCATTCTTGATGGACAAACAACATAACATAACAACATATGCACAGGGCAGGCTATTGGACGCTGATTTCTTCTGGAACAACAAGATCCAGAAATGATGCATGCCGGGAGGACATGTTCATCACTCAAGTGAACCGCGGTAGCAACAGTTTCAACACCACCGTTGTAGCGGCACATTTTTGGACTATTATTCATGTTGTTGTGACTCTGACAGTATATATATCTGGCTACCTGCCCCTCTCCCAGCCAGCTCTGCGTCAGCACAGCATCACGAGATTCCGCTAATTAACTGTAATCGCTAGAGGTGTTTACAAGCAGTCGGCTGACTTAGTGCCAACCAGCATACACTCCCTCCCCCCACCCCCCCCAACCTCATTTGTATTTACCTAACGCAAACAGAAAATATCACATCCGCGTGAGTCACCCCGTGCCAACTCACCTTCACAATGGCAAGAAAATAAACACGGACCCGCGCTGGTTGGTGCTCGTAGGGTAGCACGAAAGTTACATAAAAACAACACTTAAAGACCATATTTGAACCGAGACTATTCACATGTGCTGCCTTACTGGAACCGAGGTGGCATAGTGACTAGTGCGCTTGCTTGCTACCATGGTGTTCAATCTCCAATGTGACCTGATTTATTTATGACCTGTAAAGATTCTTCCATCGACACTTTCACCATCTCCATCTCTCTCTCTCTCTCTCTCTCTCTCTCTCTCTCTCTCTCTCTCTCTCTCTCTCTCTCTCTCTCTCTCTCTCTCTCTCTCTCTCTCTCTCTCTCTCTCTCTCTCTCTCTCTCTCCAACTCGAAATAAGGGAACTATATTATTTTCATAATGTCAGGCAGCTGTATGGAAAGAAAAGGGCAGTGGACAGGAAATTAGCCGCCCTAGATCTTTATTTGGTAACCTAATATAGTAGTAAACCAATGACCAAGTCCTACAAGAAACAGATGAAAACCGTCAACTGATTAGAGAAATGAAAAGTAGACAGTCACATTTTTTGTACACGTTATGAAAAGAAATAAATTGGTGACTTTTGTGACAACTGGCAAGATTGGGGGGGGGGGGGGGGGGAGAGGGGGGAGAGACAGAGAGAGAGAGAGAGAGAGAGAGAGAGAGAGAGGGGGAAGGCAGAGAAATAAATACATGGATGGCTTGGCCACGTGGCTTGATCGAGACAAGAACACGAGCTGATCCATGACTCTGGTGATCGTGTAAGTGACGAAACATGACCGCTCACGCTTATCGGCACGTTACATGATGCTGATGATGAATATAGGAGTGTACACAGCTGTTCTGTAGCAATATAGGTGCTAGGACATGGACACTCACGTTGAAAAAAAAAAAAAAAACAAGAGCTGGGTAGTTTAGAGAAGTGGCTTTATTGCAGGCTGCACAGAGTGAACTGTACAGAGCTGGGAAGTTTCGAGAAGTGGCTTTATTGCAGCCTGCACAGAGTGAACTGTACAGAGCTGGGAAGTTTCGAGAAGTGGCTTTATTGCAAGCTGCACATAGTGAACTGTACAGAGCTGGGAAGTTTCGAGAAGTGGCTTTATTGCAAGCTGTATTATTTAATTATTAGTTTACCATTTCTTTCTAAAGGGGCGACGTTCATACCATTGTGAAAATCAACACAAAGCAATCTGCTCCCACATCGCCTGCGGTTAACTTCGAACCCTGTATCTCGGCATTGTGTTACTGCGTTCACTATACCTAAGCCACAGACTTTAACATATAAAATAATGCCGCTTGCGATTTCTACTGTTTACACCTTCCGGTATCAACTTGAATGTATTTACAGGAAGCAGCAGTCAACTTGTGGTTGTTGTCATCTCCATACAGCAGAGGGGTTTTATTATCTTATAAACAGTATCCAACCACTTCTGATGTATTTCTTTCCTGTGCTTCTTAGCCGGCTCTGTGGCTAAGGGGTTACGGACGCAATTTGTAAGCCAGCATATCGGTTTCGAAACACAGCTGCGGGCGATTTGGCAGCAGACCGCCTTACGTTGGTTTCCATACTATGGTATGAGTACCGGTCGTTCAGAAAGCAATGGCAAACTAATGAACGTAAACTTGCCAAGAAATCACAAACAGTCACAAACTTCCCGGGTTGACTGCGACGCCCTGTAAAGGATATGCAACTAACTTTTGGTTTTCTTTCTTGACGCCTTCTCCATACTTCTCCAAGTGACTATAGGACTCTTGTGTGGTGTGCTAAAGTCTACTTTTTTTCTGTTTACTGGTGTGTCAGTGCAGCAAGTATCCAGGTGAGAAAACCAACAGCTATTGAACAAACCGCCCACGCAAATCTACGGACACTCCTAGAATGGAAATATCTCTACATGTGGTCTTCACAGGTAAATAGAAGATCAGGCCAAGGTTATTTGTAGCCGGGGTGTGGTACTCGTTTGGGAACACTTGATAATAAGTCGGTGGAGTTGGTGTTTCTGCACGTAAGCACAAGTATAGGCATGTAAGAAGATTAGTGTAATGTGTTATGGAATATGTAGCACAATGTAATGAGCTAGGGAAGATGGATGGATGGATGGATGGATGGATGGGTGGGTGGGTGGATGGATGGATGGATAGGTGGGTGGATGGATGGAGGTATGGATTGATGGATGGATGGATGGGTGGATGGATGGATGGATGGATGGATGGATTTGGGTGGATGGATGGATGAATGGATAGATGGACAGATGGATTTGGGTGGGTGGACGGACAGGCAGGTATTATTGTCAACTGGCTGCTTGATTGACAGATCGATTTATTGCCGTGAGGTTTGACATAGGAGCCTATCGCTGTAGGGGCACTTGATACTGGCGTTCTGAATGGGAACCAGCTGAAGTTGTGTCCGTTGCTCTTGACGAGGCCGAAAGGAAGGGGATAACGATGATGATGATGATGGTAATGAAAATCAACGTCAAGCACGTACACAAATATGGTGATAGAAAAACACAAACACAGATCACATTAACAAACAGACTAGATCCATACACAGGCACACGTATTTACACAAATCAACAGAAAACCTGA